>PVJA010030813.1:0-25474 GCA_004027025.1 Myocastor coypus
TTCTTATTCTCCAATTGTCGGTCTGTTAACTTACATTCTCAACCCTCCAGCAGAAAAGCTTTGTGATACTATTATTCTATAACATAGATACTGGGCTTATCATCACTGGCTTTCTGAGTATCAAATACCTTTGACTTAGCTTGTAAATGATATTTTCTGACCATCATTGATATTCTAATAACTTTCCATACAATGTGCTTATATCTTCTAGATTCAGTTTTAGTAATCTGTACCTTTCTAGGAACCTGCCCATTACATCTGTGTCCTCAATGCTGTGAGAATAAAGATTTCCAAAGTAGCAATGTATGATTTCTGAATTTTCACTTGGTCTATGGTAATTTCACCCTTTTCATTCCTTATTGCTGGAATTTTAGGTCTATTTTCCTCCTTTTGATAAAGTTAGCTACAGGCTTATCAAATTTAATCTTTCAAAGAACCAGCCTTTTGATTTGTTTATTCTTTGTATTGTTTTCTTTCTTTCCATTGAATTAATTTCTGCTCTAATTTTTAAAAATTCTTCCTGTCTCTGGGCTATGTGTTTGCTTTGCTCTTCTTTTTTTAAAGGATTACAGTATTAGGTTATTTAAAGGAGTACAGTATTAGGTTATTTATTAACAATCTGTTTTCCTATTATATGAGCTCAAAGATGTAAATTTCCTCTAAAATCTACTTTCATTGCATTCCATTAATTCCAGTAATTTGTGCTTGATTTATCATTGAGTTGTAGATATTATTAATTACTTGAATTTCATCTGTAACAATTTGGTTGCTGAGGAGGGTGTTGTTTAATTTCCATTTACTTATGGGATTTTTGTACTTTATTTGGTCACTTATTTCCTATGTCATTGCATTGTGGTCAGATAATATGCACGGTATAATTTCTGTTTTCTTGCATATAGTTAAGCATGACCAATGGACTAGCATGTGCTTTCTTTTACAAAATGTCCCATGTGAAGTTTAAAAAATGTATATTCAGAAATTATTGGTAGAAGACTGTACATGTTCACTAAGTCCATTTGTTCCAATTTCTTGTTCAGTTCTACTACTTCTTTGCTAATTTTTTTGTCTGCTTGACCTATTTGGTATAAGGGAATGTTAAGTTCTCTTTTAAAATTGTGGTATTGGCTATTAGATTTTTCATGTCCATTAAGATTTGTCTTATGTAGCTTCTTGCTCCCATTATGGGTACATCCATATTTATGAGGGTTACTTCTTCCTCTTGAATTTTTTTCCCTAACTAGTATGCAATGGCCTTCTTGATATCATTTGATCACTCTTCTTTTGAAGTTGGGACTGTCTGTGAATAGGATTACTATCCCTGAGCTTTTCTGAGGTGCTGGGCATGTAGTATGGTTTTCTATTGTTTGACTTTCAGTCTATTAATTTCTTTATGAGTTGAGTGAGCTTTTCATATGAACTATATTTTTGGATTTTGCCTCCTAATCCACTGTGCCAGTATAATTTGTTTTAATTGGTGAATTGAGTCTATTTACATTGATGGTTATAATGAAATGTGTTGACTTATCACTGACATGCTATTTAACTGCTATAGTTTACCCCTTTTTCTCTTGCGTTTCATTGCTTGCCCTGTTTGCTGGGTTCTTTCCATTCTCATTAATAGAGTTCTGGTCATTTTGGTCCCTCTCTAGAATGTATGTTTTAGTAATTGGCTGTGTAAATTGGCTTTGTCATCATGAAACTGTAATTGTTCACTTTCATGGAAGTATTTTTTTTTCTCCATCAAACTAAAAAGAGAGTTGTGCAGGGTATAGCAATCTGAGCAGAATTTATTTTTATGGAGGACTTCAAGTACTCTGCTCCAGGCTCTTCTTGAATTCATGGATTCTGAGAAGAAATCTGCCATTATTTTCATAGGTTTTCCTTTAAATGTTATCTGTTTCTTTTCTCTAGTGGCTTTTAGTATGTTGTTCTTGTGCTGAATTTCTGGAATCTTAGCTACTATATGTCTGAGCGTGTTTTTAATCTGGTTGATGTTATTTGGAGTTCTATATGCTTCTGCTAACTGAATGCCAGGTTATTTCACCATATATGGGGAGCTTTTTGCTCATATTCATTTATATTATTTCTATTGACTCTTTACTTTCTCTTTTTTCTTTTTGAGACTCGATGTGGCTATGCAGCTCAGGCTGGTCTTAAGTTCACTTTTGTAGCCCCCCTGGCTGGTCTAAAACTTGTACTGATCCTCCTGCCTTTGCCTCCCACGTGCTTGCATTACAGGCATGTGCCACCATGCCAGCTTTGACTCTTTCCTTCTTGCTGATGCCTATTAGTCTTACATTCTTCATCTTGGCATTGTCTTGCTGATGGTGAATTATGTATACTGCATTCTGCTTGTTTTTAAAAGATTATTTCCTAACTTTTTACTAGCTGTGATGTTTTCTTATAGATCTGAAGCTCTATCTTCACTTTAATTCACACAGTATTGCTAACCCATAACTGAGATTTTATTTTCCTGTATATCTCTTTGAAACTATTTCACGTGATCTATTTCTTTCCTACATTGCTCATTCAAAGAATACATCACTGTTCTAATCTCCTCTAATTGTTTATCAGTGTTATTCTTAGAAGCACTTATTAATTCTTTCATTATAGTTATCCCCTTCTTTTTTACTTCAAAGATTATTTCTGATCTGATTTGCTCTATACCTTTCTGAAGTTGTTTCTTTACTTCAGATGCTATTAATTCAGAGATTTCTTTTTTTACTTCAGTGGTTATTTCTGATTTGCTTTCCTCTGTAGTTTTCTGCTGTTCTTTCTTTACTTCAGATGATATTTATTTCAAATGTTTCAGCTATGTGATTCCCAATTTATTCCATGATCTCGTCTCCTACATTTGTTTTTGGTGGGCTTAGGGCCTGAGACTGTATTTTGCTCCTTTTTGTCAAATTGTATAGCACTGTCTTCTGACCTTTGGTGTGCTTATACCCCTAGCACCTACCAAAACTCTTACACTAGGAGATTCTATGGTTATGGTAGATATAGTTTTATATTTATAAAATTACAGTTAAGAACATTAATAATGAGCAGCGATATTTAGCAGTTGACAAATGTTTGTAACTCGTGGGTTTGTATTTTGAACAGTAAGAGCATACATTATGTCTGTGAAGTTAAGCAGATATCAAATTTGGAGTTTGTATTTAATATACCTGGAGTCTTCAAGTCAGACTAGTTCACCTGGTTTCCTGTTGCCCCTCTGTTGATCAGAGGAAAAAGAAAGAAGACACTCTCCTAGATTTGGGTCTAACAAAGTGCTTCAGCTTATCAGGTCCAGTTCTATGCGGTTTGAACTCGTCCAGATGTACCGAACTTGGGTCGGCTACTGTGCTCAGCTTTTTTGTGTTGTAGCCTTTGGGAATAAACCCTACATATAAGCCAGGCCTGGGCTAGAGGATATCTACGTGGGCAGAGTAAAGATCTCACTCCCCCACCATGCCTGGGCTTCATGTGAAGGGGATCGGCTGCTCACCAGATACAGAGCAGGCCTCACACTCAGGCTGGACCTGAGCTGGCTTTGGAGTCAATCTTGAGGCCTAATATTTTAATACTGATAGTATCATTTATATAAACTTTTTCACCTAGAGTAGTTTTGAGAAGCATATGTCAAGAAATGATCTATTTCATCTAATTTTTTAAATCTAAGAATATACATTTTATAAATTTTTCTGATGAACATAAGTATAATTTTAAAATTTTGTGGGTCGTACAAATATATCCTCTTTTACTTATAACACTTTTTCTAAATCTGTTAGTTTGCTATCCCTCTATTTTTCTTGTTTCATTAAATGTATTTATATTTGAACAAGTGCATGCACATGCACATATATACATATACACACATACACACATGTATATATATATGTATATATGTATATATACTACATTTGAACATATACACACATATTATATCTAATATATGTGTTTCAACACTATACACGTTCTACATATGTCATGTACAACTTTTATATCTACACATGAAATAAAATAAATTTTAAAAAATCAGCACCTTTCAAAACAAAATTTCACATAGAAGGGGATAAATTTCTCAGAATCATTAGAGCAGTTGTAGCAAATTCTAGAACACATTTTATGTTTATTAGAAACCATGAAATTGATAACTAAAGAGAATCATCCCGCCTTACTATTTTCTTCACTGTGGTACTTAATCATTTCAGTGAACTTTATGACATTGGAAAAAATATGTGTATATATATATATATATATATATATATATATATATATAATGCAAACATGGAGCTGAGTTTTTAAACTTTGTTTTGCTCTCTATTGACTGATGTATATCTATGTATCATATGTTCATATCCATGTCTAAACCTATGATACATAAATAGGTATCTGCCTATTTCTATCAATGTACTATGATTGCTCAGGTGGAATTCTATATCTTTGTTTATCCAGTGTTTCTATAACACAGCACAACCACCCATCTTTTTGACTTAAATCTATCAATGACATTATGGCTCAGAAAGAGAATGAAGATTTGAAGGAAAAATTCCAAATAAAAATGCACATAAAGGCATTTGATGACTTCAAATTACAAACATATAAAAGAATAACAAAGTATCAGATACCTGAAGAGTCACACAATAAAGAAATTTCTAAAGTCCAAGTATGTAAAGATTAGGAGACAGAAATTATAGAGAAATACTTTTCCTTTAATTGATTTTCTGTGCATTTATAACATACCACTTAGAAACTTTAAAAGCATATAGAAAACATATATGTGAAGCACATGGAGAAAATACAAATATATACACACATGTATCTGAAGACCATGTGTATTAGACATGGTTTCATTAGAGGAACAGATATAATACACAGAACAGATATAACACAAGATGTACAAATGCACAAGAAATTACAAGATTTGCTTACCATGGTCAGCTGCAGTCAGATGAGGAGGCATGTAGAAGGTGTCTGCCCACCCAAGACTGAAGGATTCTATCCCAAGGTCAGAAGCTCACTGCAGTGTTCTGCAACTCTATCAGTCCACCAATGGTTCTCCAACAGAAGGCTAAAGAGTCTGTAATGGAAGCTGAAGAGTCTGAGAGGGAAAGTTAAAGGATCCAAGCGGAAGACCAAAGAGTCTGCACAGGAGATAAAGACCAAGCTGACTGAGGAGACTGAAAGTCTACTCCTTCCTCAAACCCTTTATACTTTATATGCCCTTTTTGTGCTGAGCCACTCCAGCCCGGCCTGTTGAGCCCTAGAGCAGGATTTTCCCACCCTGAGAGGTGAGTCCCCAGGGCCCAGAATGTGGAACTACAGGAATAGTCCAGCAAAGTTCACACTATGCGTCAAACACCACACCATGACCCTTTTCCTGATTTCCTTTCTTTTTTCAAAATCTACTATGATGAGATAAAACAAATGTAACTTTGTTAGAAAACAAATTTAAGTCACATTTTATTTAACAAAAATATCCATAGTAGTGAGCAATGTTCAAACTTTTTTTCCAAGCCAAGATGGTATATTTACCCATTTTACCTATATGGATAGTTTATTCAACCTCCTACACACAATACATAGCCTAATACATACAAATGTCCAAGATCTGACCTTTGGCAACATGAGCCAATTGTCAGAAAAGCAAGTTCAATCAAAGCATTGAGGCTTTCCTGGCGCCACTCCGTCGGCCTGCCGGACGCGACGCGTTAGTAGCGCTGCACCAATTCTCCTCGGACTCTTGGCGCTGCGCTGAGCAGCGTCACCTTTCGCACCAGAAAGCTGGCGGGCATCATGGGAAAGAAACAAAACAAAAAGAAGGTGGAGGAGGTGCTGGAGGAGGAGGAGGAGGAGTACATGGTGGAGAAGGTGCTCGACCGCCGGGTGGTGAACGGCAAAGTGGAGTACGTGCTCAAGTGGAAGGGCTTCTCTGATGAGGACAACACATGGGAGCCCGAGTAGAACCTGGACTGCCCTGACCTCATCGCCGAGTTCCTGCAGTCACAGAAAACTGCACATCAGACGGACAAGTCCGAGGGAGGCAAGCACAAGGCTGACTTGGATTCCGAAGATAAAGGAGAGGAGAGCAAACCAAAGAAGAAGAAGGAGGAGTCGGAGAAGCCACGAGGCTTTGCCTGGGGTTTGGAGCCAGAGCGAATCATTGGTGCCACAGACTCCAGTGGAGAGCTCATGTTCCTCATGAAATGGAAAAACTCTGATGAGGCCGACCTGGTTCCTGCCAAGGAGGCCAACGTCAAGTACCCACAGGTTGTCATCTCTTTCTACGAAGAGCAGCTGACGTGGCGCTCTTACCCTTCGGAAGATGACGACAAAAAAGATGACAAGAACTGAGTCTCCCAAGGGCTAGCCCATCGCCTCCAGCTGGGTCGCCAGGGGGTAGAAAGGCATTCTGCTTGCCCTGATACTGCACAGGTGGCTTGGGAAGATGTCCTGTGAAGAGCTAGTATCATATCCATCCCTGCTGCGGCCTGGGTGCTAGCCAGCCACTCCAGCTGTGCACACCTGCCCCAGGCAGAGAGCGGCCACCGTGGCCACTCTGCACTTTGCTGGCCTACAAAGGGCCTTCTGTGAAGGACAGAACTTGCAGGAGCAGGCGTGTGGGGAGCAGAAAGATACGGTCTTCTTCAAAGAGCATCTCCACAACCCAGAGCCTTCTTCCCAATAGTGTTAACGCCACATTTTTACAGCGTAGCATGTGTGTAGTTTTCGGCTATTACTGGTGTATTATTTGAGGGGAGGGGTGGGTGGGGAGGGAGATGGGTAGGGTTCTGAGAAAAATTTGGGCCCTGACTAGGGATACAATGGTCAAAACAACTAATGTTTTGGTTCTATGTTCAGAATACTTTACCTTCTCAAAAAATGTCATTGGCACCCTAAACGAAGACTGTGGGAGACTGGTTAACAAGCTGTGAATGCCCAAAACCCCAAGCCAAGGGTCCCTGTGGGGCCCAAATGTTGCCCCCAAGGACTGAGTGGCTCCTAAGTTACCAAAGCAGCCATTGTGGACATGGAGACAGACTGGGGTGGGACTCTCCCCGGTGTTGTCCACAGGCAGACCCTCTGTCTCAGCAGTGCTAATTCTCAATCAAGCAGGAGTTAGGAGTTAGGGTAGGCTACCTGCTTGGCCATCCACACCATGGCAGAAGTGCTGTGGGACTGAGGGAGGATAGCAGAGTTGGGACCAGTGTGGCCCAGACTCTTAGGGTGGAAAATTGGGGCCCTGGATTTTGAGCTTGGATCTGAAACCATTGGTGACAGAGTTCAGTCACTGACAGCACAAGTTTCATTGAGTCAAGGGTTGAATGATTCAGAAGCCCTGGTCTCAGGAGATTTAACTTTCACATTGGAGCAGTGGTTCACTTTAAAACACAAAGCGAATTGTGGGGGAAAAAAAAAAGTTAACACTGCTACCCAAGATTCTCTGCCTTCAATCATGATAGCAGTTCTTGACGTTGTCTTGAGCTACATTGTGAAGTCGTTTTAGGCATATGTTAGATTTCTGTGAAATTTTTCTTTAAATGTAAACTTCATACTATACTGTCAGTTTTTGTTATAATAAAAGTATAGATTTATAGTCCCTGAAAAAAAAATCAAAGCATTAAATTCAAATAATTCAAATTCCGTGACTTTCAGCCACTGTTCCAATTAAAACTGACATCACTGCCAAGTAAGTAGGACAAAAGACAAAAGAAAATGGGACAGTCTGATTGAGCAGCAATATCTACCCCTGACATCAAGTACATCTGCCCCTGTTATATCTATAAATGCTTATGATATTAGTTTGTGTTAAGCATTTACATTTAGTTTTGAAAGGTTACTATTTTCTAAATTTCTAAAATTAATTCCTAAGTGTGATTTAAAAAACTTTACCACATTAACTAAAATAAGATCTTTGAGGCAAATGAGAATTATGAATCATCCAGATGTTAATCCTTCTTGGAATAATAATTAGTGTACAGTCAGTAACTAATGTACAATTAGTAATTTTCCAGTGGTGCTGATTTTTGTCCATATGAAGAGACATTCTACACTGTACCTTCTGTTTATCCATTAGCAGACACTTAGATATCATCTTTTTCAGTTTTTCTGCAAAATAGCCTTCCTTCAAATAATTTTGTAATATGCAGTTCTGATAGAGATTTTGATCAAACTCAAATGCATTTTCAAGGGCTGACCAGATAGCTCAGTGGTCTAAGCCTCCTGCTCAGACAGAGTGCAGCATCCAGGGTTCAGCCCCTGGCTTGCCATGCTATGTCCCCTCCCCAAAGGGTGCACTGAAACAGCAATGGAGACTGGGTGTGGTGGTACATGCCTGTAATCCCAGCCTTGGGAGGCTGAAAACAAGACAATCACTGTGAGTCCACTCTATGAATTGAGACCCTGTAGACCCTGGAGATCCTGTAGACCTTGTATTAAATGCATAAAAAAGTATTATAAAAAAATCCCCTACAGCTTCATTGTGTGGAGACTTCTAGTGCCTGAATGCATGAAAAATATTGGGGCTGGTTCCTTTAATAATATCAGAGCTGTCCAACTATTCCCACAGGTATTCCCCAAATTGTTGTGCTGATCTGTCCTGATGTCTGACTGCAGAGGCTTAGAAATGATGCTCTCTGAGCTAAGGGTATGACAGCCAGTTAATACCCAAGCAAGCGAGGAGGTGTTGGAAATATAGAAAAATTCACAGGAAAATATGTTCTTAAGTAATTTTTATATAGAAATATCTAATTAATTTATCCATGTATAAAGAATGCTGCACTTCACATTTATTAAACTATGAAAATTTGTATGCGATTTATCATTCTAGCATAATAGAAACATAAAATCACAGATTATAAGGAAAAACAATCTAAAAATGGATATATTATGCTACTTAAACACTCCTTTCTTTCAGTCTAAGTTTATACCACATAAATGTTTTACATTGCCTACTTAAAATATTTACAAAAACACTCAGAAATAGACATTTTAATACTAAATTGAAATACAGGTTTTAAACTCTTAGAAATATATAAAGAAAAATAGTAAAAAATCTCACTATTACAACAAATTCTTCAAAGATATAGTTTCAGAAGATTATTTACAGAAGAAATATCCATTATTTTGTCAGGTGAAATTGTCTTCTAGTAAATCTAATTAGTTTAAATTACCCGTTGGATTTGCAAGAGTATGTACATGTGTGACTCATTCAGATCAAGCCTTTAATTTACAGGTGAAAAAATATATTTCAGTTACGAGGAGAAAAAGATAAATTCACAAAACTATGTTAATCTCTTCCATTTTGACAATGTTGAAAACAGAAACAATGTCTTTTAATTATTATAACACATTATCATATTTGGAAAATAGAAATTCAGACCTTCCCACAATGTCATTTGTTCTATTCTTATGAAGGATCATTAACTGAGGGAGAAAATTGTTCTAGAACTTTGTGATTAATAATATTTTTGGCAGGTGTAATTCATCACAAAAGAATGTATCAGTAAGATGTAGAGCATAGCTTTTGTATTGTTTAATTTTATAGATAAAGGAATTCTCTGTTTCCCCTTTGGACATTAATTTCTGTCTTGTTAATGATAAACATGGTTTCTTTTGGACATTTCTTGAAAAACAAAGAGGTGGAATTTTTCTTCTCTAAACATATTCTTCATAAAATTGCCTTTAAAAATAATTTAAAAATCTGTTATCTTGGGACCGGGGAGATAGCTTCAAGGCACAAGTGCCTGCCTAGCAAGTGCCAGGTCATGAGGTTGAATCCCAGTCCCGGAAAAAAAAATCTGTTTCTAAAGCTACATTCTCTCTTAATTTATGAATTTGGCAAGCATACATTGCAGTTAACTATTTCATGCAAATTCACAAAGCAACTCCACATGTGTGAAAAAACAAAATAAAAAACCTTTGTCTCAGGCTGAACTCACTACTCAGCTCAGCAGACCAAAGTGCCTACTTAGACAGAACACTGTAGTTTGGGTTAGATCCCTGGTGTGCAGTGTTTGCTGGCCCCATCCATGGGTACCCTGAGGTGATTGAGACTGGATGTGGTGGTATGCACCTGTAATCCCAGCACTTGGAAGGCTGAAAACAGGGGAATCACCATGAGTCCGACATACACAGCAAAACCCTGTACACCCTGTAGACCCTTCCCTAAAAACAGAAAAACAAAAAACAAAATAAAATAAAACCTTTATCTCTTAATGGTTACAGACATCATTCCAAGATTGCCCAATGAGTTTTAGTTCTCATCCTTCATCTGCAATCTCCTCCCACCTAATCAAAAGTTACACAAGCCTTTACTTTTACTGATCTGTAGGTAGATTAGTTTTACTCTCTGCTTTTTCTTATTAGCTAGTTTAATGACATACTGTCTAAATCTATAATGATGTGATTTAACTTTAAAATGTGCTTTGAGTTGAATTTTGCATAAAAATGATGTAAAAAGAAACATTTTATTGTTTTCCATTATGACCAGCCATTAGGTTTGGTGAATTGGTTCTTCTCATTGAGGTTTATGTTAAATTAAAAACACTAAATTGAGATAATCATGCATGAATCCTGCATGAGACATTAACAATAGAATTCTGGAAACAAAACTGATATCTATTGCACTGTAACTAGTTAAATGGGGGGAAAAGTTATATTACAAGAATTATATGTTAATTTCCGTTCTAAAGGAAAGAAAAGCAGTATAATTTGTTCCTATATTGTATAATACAACACAGTGTGATTGGAAAAAATGGAAAAGTATAGAGTCACTTCAGCTCTGAACTGAAAATGGCCATATTGAAATGAAATGTTTTGTCTTTCTTTGGGACAGTGTCTGGCAGTGTAGTTGGTACTGCCCTTGAACTCTCCCTGTAGCCTACACAGGACTCACATTATTGCCATATTCCTGACTCTAGCTTCTGACTGCTGGGGTTGCTCTTTTGTGTCACTCTACCCTGTGGAAATCATCATATTTTCATTATATTTATTCTTTTTTATTTTAACAAAGGGTCTATAGGCTGTTCAGGGTCTCACTACTAGATTGGACTTTTAGTGATCCGCCTGTTTACAGTCTTTCAAGAGCTGGATTGCAACTCCTGTCACTATGCCCAGTCCCAATTGCAGTCTGAGTGCGCTGGGTGGGCAGGCCAGCATGGCAGACTCTGGGACCAAACTCCCAGACCCTGGGCCTGCTTGCAGGTACTTTAATATGTTGAGCTAGTTGGCTGGCCCAGGAATCATTTTTTAAGTAATAATGGATGTGTTGGCTATGAAGCTCTCCCGTTTCCACTTTTACAAAGAAAAAATGTAAAGAGAGGGGAGGACCCCAGCAGTTTAGTCTGATAGATACAGGTCTAGTAATCATGCACTTGCCCCTGGGAGCTTAGGAAAAGTCTGAAGCCCCGGCTCAGGGCAGCAGAGTCATTTCATTCACCTAGTACCATCTTGGTTGCTTTCCTGTCTGCTGACTTCTAATCACTGAGACTGTACATGGCACCCCCTCATGCCACGCTCTGAGTCACTGTGGCACCAGCCATCTGGCACTGTCTGCCCTTTTCATGTCACCAGGAACGTAATTCACTGGCTTATGAGAGTACAAAACTCCCACTTAGCTCAGTGGGATTTTAAAGACATGTCTTAGATTGAACACTGCTGATCGCTTGCCCAGTTTTGAAATGCAGCCAAAATAGTATCACTCTCATGAAAAGGGATCTTCATCTTAAGTTAGGAATTGTACAAAATCAAAGTATAATTAAATCAACAATATGAGTTGACCAGCCATCTCCATATGAGCTGTCTAGAGACACATCCATCCAGACATTTCTCTGAAGAGCAATCATTTGTTATTTAAGCAATGGTTATGGCTTTTACCTACTGACCAAGGAGTGAAACTCATTCCATAACACCATAAAATCATGGAGTTAAACACCATTATTGCACGGATCATTGGGTATTTCTCTGTGATTTTTAAATCACCACTAGGTTGTTATAATTCTGTTGATTTAAACAGGAGAGACAATCTCAACTTTAATACCAAGAGTTTCTGTAACAATATATAAATCAATTTTGGTAACACAACTTGACCTTCAATATTGCAGAAAAATGAATATAATCAAGCCTCACTGAATGAGGAAAAGAAGGATTTCAGAACATACAATTTGTTATGATTTGTGTGTAGCTGTCCTCCCAAACCACATTGGGGCACCTTCTAGAGTTTATGCTTAATTAATGATCCAATGCTGGGACTATGGGTATGGGTGCTACATCCAGGGAGCCTGAGTGCAATATAAGGCAGGGAGAGAGGCATACAAGCTGCTACAGTTGCTGCTCCTCCCTTTTTTCTTTGCTGTTTTCCAGTGCTGCTCTGCCTTGGAGCCAGCCAAGTAGAGACTGAAACCCCTCCTGTGAGCTAAATAAACTGTTCCTTTCTTGATTTTGGGTGTTGAATATTTTCCCCAGCAGTGAGAGAAAAGTAACAGGGACAGAATAAAAATGATATGTAGAATTTGTAACTTTGTTACATAAATTTCTTTACTCCAGTAAAACAATATTTGGTTTATTATGTAATATCATTAAATAAGCCAAATTCATTACTTATACTATGCAATTTCTCTTAGTTTTTCCTGTCTCTCTCATCTTCTCTTTCAAAAAATACACCAAGTTGTAAAGGTAAGGACAAGTAATTTTTTTTTGCAAAGTACATTGCTATAGGAATGAGTCAGTAAAGGCATCATCACTTAGAATAATTAATAGAAATAGGGAGGAGATTCTTTTATTTGATGATGCCCCATTTGATTCAGTTAAAAATTCTCCCCCAGGTTTAGGTAGCATCTTTTCCATTGATTGGAGATTAATAAGTAGCAGATGTCCTGTTGGCTTCATAGATCCCACTACAATAGAAAGACGTCAATATAGGGTTACTAGTGATACCATTCTGTTTGGTAATTACTTTCATTGGAACAGTAGTATCTTCTTGCCTCTTGGTTCCATAATACCATTTAATTAATGATGATCATATTGCATAATTCCTCATGTCATGACATCATTCATGGTGTTAACCTGTGAATGTTTTCTACTGTCGAACTCAAATTTAGCTATGAGCCTTTATTGATGAAAAACACCAAAGTCTTATCCCAAGTATGTGGAAAATGTGAGTGATTGTTTCCTGGTGCTGTTATATTTATAATTTGGAACTTTAAAAATAGGGAAGCACACTTTTCATTTCATACAGCAGGTCAGGATCTTGAGCTTTCCAGGAAGGTGTTTATGTTACTGAGCTATCTCTCTGGTCTGGAATTTTAAAAATATATGTAGAATAGCATATCTTCCAATTACAGTATAACTATTGTACTATACAGAAAAATATCTTTTGAAATATATATACCTTCATATTTCTGCTGCTCTATAAAATAACAAAGGGCTGAGGAGATAGCTCAGTAGAATAAGGACTTGGCTGGCAAGTTCAAGGTCCCAGGTTCCAATCCACAGTACCTCAAAAAAAGAAAGAAAGATAGGAAGAAAGGAAGGAAGGAAGAAAGAAAGAAAGAAAGAAAGAAAGAAAGAAAGAAAGAAAGAAGAAAGCATGAGTAAATCAAGGAAACAGTACCATTTATTTAAATAAAGTATCCATTCCTAGTCAGCACAGATGCAGATCTGCATAAACTTTCCAATAACATATCTTCAAAGGACTCAAGTGAGGCTAGAGAAATATATGCTGAACCAAACTGCTTATTGCTGGCAGCTGGAAAGTAGACTAGGGAAAGAAAATCAGAAAAGAAGGGGTCAGACAGTAGACATTGTACCCCAGGTCATGCCTCCATGTGTACCCACACACACCAACATGTTAGTCCCACTAATCTCCTGTTAACCTCCAAAGCATGCAACTTGAAGATCTAACATTAACTTTCAAAGGTTCCTCTAAGGATCATATAACGTAGATCAAAGGCAAGAACTGGTATCACTGAAAGAGTCCATTGGATTTGAAAAGCAATGGTCTTGATAAGTCTCTGAGGAAACTGCCTCAGAAACTGTTGCAACTGCCTACAGAAATAATTTGAACAAATGCAGAAGCTGTGGGGGAGTTGCTATGACTTGCTTTAGTGTCAAAAGTACAAGGCATAGAAAGCCAATAAAAGAGTCTGCTACCTCTGGTGCTCTTGCCCATTATAGGCATCACGGGAATAGGAAATGGCTAACAGGCAGCAGGGCACAGCTCAAGCCCAAGTACTTACAGTTGGCCACTGGCACTCAAGTACATGTCCTTTTGCTTGATTGCTGGAACAGAAAAATAGAAACTGTAGCATAGAATAGGGAAATTGTCCCACACGGATAGCCATTGTAAATGAGCCTCATTTTGTAAGGCTATGGAGTAAGAAAAATATTTATACATGATAGACGCATGGTTCTTCCAGATTCTGATTTTATTGCCTTTTTATTTTCTGTACCTGTCTTGGCTTTTTTCATCCATCTTTGGCCTGAGGCACTGAAGCTTATTACTGAAAGAATTTCTGACATAATTAGCACTGGGATGGTCATTGTAGCACTAGTAAACCTGGTATTTATTTATTTATTTATTTATTTATTTATTTATACAAGGTCTTGCTATTCATCTCAGACTCACAGTAATCCTCCTGTCACAGCCTCCCCAATGCTGGTATTACAAGTATGCACCACCATTCCTGGTTTCAGTAGCTGGCATGGCATACCTGGGGTTCCAGAGCTGGCACATCACTGAAGATTAAGCTTGGATCTTTATGCTTGCCAGGCAGGTGCTTAGAATATCAACCTATCTCCCCACTCATACTAAAGGTGTTTTCTTTTTACATTCTTCTTTCACATGGGCCAATATCAACAAACTTATTTCATATTTTTTCAAAGATTTTTCTTAAGAATATATCAGTTAATACAGAAACTCCAACAATGTAATATTTAAATGATAAATTCATTGAAAGTGTGAAGTTCACCATAGGACAGCTGCGGAATTCTACTCCATCATTTGACTTTCAGGTAATACATATCCTTAATGTCTCAGACTGGAACTGTAATATTTGGTGCTGCTTATGTACCTGATTTAACCAGGAATTTAAAGCTGTTAGTGACATGCTTTAATTTCAATGGCCACCAGAGTGAAGACAGATTTACTTTAAGATGTAGATGTACAATTTTGAAGAACGAAATGATTTTGACATTTGTTTAGGTACAGAAGTTCAATGTTATTAAGAAAAAGATTTTGCTTCCTATTTTCATTTTTCAGAGTTTTAATGAAATTTATGATCCTAGAGTTTATCATTCTGACACTTCACAAATTCGTCTCAGCAAAATAGCTACTGTATCTCATAGGTGCAACCATTTCTTCTCAAGGAGATTCATCTCAACACCTTTTGGCGTTGGTCCTGCTAGAACAAATTACAAAATTAGAGACCAAAATATTCTTTATTCTGCATTCTGTGTGTGGAACTCAATATATGGCCATTTGAGGAATAAAACATTTAAATTTCATGAAGCACACGTTTCTTTATTATACGATTAAGAATAAAGAAATATTGATTTTTAAGGGAAAAAAATTCAAATATAATTTTCAGAAAACTGGAGTAGACACTAGACTTTATACAGGAATAAATACCCTAGCCGGGCGTGGTGGTGCACGCCTGTAATCCCAGCACTCGGGAGGCTGAGGCAGGAGGATTAATGCGAGTTCGAGACCAGCCTGGGCTACAAAAGTGAGCTCAAGGCCAGCCTGAACTGAACAACAAGACCCTGTCTCAAAAAAAAAAAAAAAAAAAAAAAAAAAAAAAAAAAAAAAAAAAAAAAAAAAAAAAAAAGAAAGAAAGAAAGAAAGAAAGAATTAATCTAAGAGCTTAAAATATCCTGTAGTGATGTAGAAAGCTAAATAATGTTCATGAAAATTGAAGAATGTTTCCAGCTGAATGAAAATCAGGTTCTTATCCTTATTTTACTGATGTGAGAGTTTAGAAAGCTTTGGTAGTATGTATGCTGATATAGTTTCCAAACTTTCTTAAGGAGAACTGAATTGTAGCAGTTAAGAAAAGAAAAAAAAAAAAAGGACCTATATTTGTTTCTAAGAGCTTGTCAACTAATTCTATAACGTACTTAGGAATATTGGAGGAACCACTGAGCACCTAGTCTCTTATGAGTTAGCTTGGAAACTCACAGAATTCTGTCACAAGTCCTACACAGCACTGTCACATATCAAGACGGCACCGTATCTGTGTTATCTGATTGAATGAAATAATCCAGTAAATCATTCATTCAAGATTCATGACTCTTATTGTATTTAACACACTATGAGTTATTTAGATTATAATAAGAGATAATTGGCACTTTTGGTATTTAATTTGATACATTACATGGGAAGTTTTCAATCATTTCCAGGAATTTTTTTGTATGCTATGAATAAAAAAAGCTTTTCCTTTCTCTGTTCTTTGAAAGATTGTTAGCATCCAAAATAACATTTACAGAATAAGAGGCATTGTCCTCAGCTGCTGTATGTAACTGCGAGCCCTCCATGTGGATTTTCAAAAGAAAGCAGCAACTCGATAGCTATATCCAAACTTTACTGTACATTGAATCCATCATTATGAAGTTCAGCTTTCTCTAGATAGTACTGTGGAAATCCTATTTAATAGAGAAATTCTCATTACAAAATGTGAGTATACCCAGTTTCATCTTACTAAAATCGCAGTTTTCTTTAATTGTGTAGGCGACAGTATTTTTCCTTAAGCTGCAAAACATCCTAGTATAAACTTAAGTGTCACTAAAGCAAAAATAAAGCATTACGTTACTCTACAGACAAGCCAAATATTAAAGAAAATATACATGAAGAAAAATTTAAATATTCAAAACACATTTATTCTCAATGTGTTTTTGCCTAGATCATTTATGTAGATTGCATGATGCCTGAGCAGAATTTTAGCATGTTGTATGGCATACATTACTCGCTAAGGCAGTACTAATAAAAAAGTTGCACATATTTCTTGGAATATCCCAGTTCATGCAATTTTGTAATTTTGGAAATCCGAGATAAGGAAACTAATCACCAAAGAAAAGGGTGACAAAAACCAGAGGAAAAAGTAAACAAAACTAGTTTTGCACAGAACACAATCTAATAGAACTCTGCAGTACAAAAGATAGGAAGTTTCCTGCACTTGAGGGTAGGAGGAAGAGCGATGAGTTAGACAAAGATGATCCATGGCCAAATGTGACTAAAGCTGGGCCATCTCAGAAACTAATAATATGTTAACAGTCAGTCAAGAAAAAAGTTCAGTGCTTAGTGCCTGCTATTGAAATCTTGGTGATTAGTATAAGAATTTCTTTTTAACTTACAGGAATCTTGTTATAAGCAACTTCAGAATGCACGATAGCAGTTACAGCAAGATGATCACACTATTGGTAAGTTGGGGTTCTACAGTTGGGAAGGGATATTGCTGTTAGTGAGAATTATCCTTTAATGTACTTGTTTGGGCTCATTAGTAATTTTGTAGTTTAATGAAGACAAATCAGCTTTTCCAAGTGTAAGATCTGAGGGTCTTCAATACTAAATAGTACGTGTTATTTACCGGAAGTTTTAGTTTGCAGGCCATCTGAAAAACAGAATGCAAACTGAATCTAACATGTACAACACACATGATTTCTGACTCTGGTGGTAAGATAGGGGAAGTTCGATGTACTAAATCTAGAAGGATTTACAATGATGAATCACATCAAATATAAATTTAAGTGTCATACAGTAGTATAAAAATATAAAGTTACTTTTTACATCTCCTGTGGAGTTTATACTACTGTGTTGCTTTTAAAATTGAATCAAAATTTTCACATTTTATTTTGTACACAAGAGGAGAGCTGGTTCTGATGGGTCCTCTAAACCTAGATGGTTGAGGAATCTCCACACTGATTTCCACAGTGGTTGTACCTGTCTACACTTCCACTAAAATGTCAAGGAGAATTTCTACTTTCTCAAAGATTCACCAGCATCTGTTATTAATTGATTTCTTGAAGATAGCTATTCTTTCTTGAGTGAGATAGATTCTCAGTGTTCTTTTAATTTGCATCTCTTGAAGGACCAGTGATGCAGAACATTTTTTCATGTATATAATTGCCATTTGAATTTCTTCATCTGAGAAATGCCTCTTCATCTTTGAGGCCCATTTAAGGGTTGGGTCTTTGAATTTGGGGGATCTGACTTTTCAATTCTGCATATGTTCGAGGTATGTGTTCTTTGTCTGTGGGACAAATGGCTATATATATATATATATATATATATATATATATATATATATATATATTTCCTGTTCTGTGGATTGTCTTTTCACAGTGTGGCTGTGTAAAAGATTTTCAGTAAGATGAGATCTCAGCTATTCTTCTTCTACATATCTTTCCAGAAGAATTTAAAAAAATCATACCACAGTAATAGTGTGTACCCATATTTATAGCAACACAATTTTTAATAGCTAACTCCTGGAAGCAATTCAGATATCCATCAGTAAAGAAATGAATAAAAAATGGTAGTTTCTATTTTATAGAATGGAGCATTATTGTGCCATAAAGAAAGATAAAATGGTGTCCTTTGTAGGTAAATGAGTACAACTTGAGACTACACTAATAAGTGGGACGAGTCGGACCTACATATGTAATCACTATATGTCTCCTTTGTGTGAGAGAGGAACAAGTAAATAGGAACTGAAAGCACAACAGACATTGTGAATTGGGGAGAAACTTCTCAAAAGAAGAGACAAACTGTGATGGAGAAAAGCAAAAAGGGTAAAGAAAAATATGTCTAGACAAGATACTTATGGCAGTTATACAACTACTTTCTCTTAGTTCATTAAAAAGAAAAAAAACCTGACAATATTGTATAGACAAAGTTCCATGCCCATACTGTCTGCTCTGAATAACTACTAACAAGATAAAAATAACAATGTACCACCTACGGTACAGTCCTAATAACCTAATAACCTAATATTTCATTGTAATATTCAGCTTTTTTTTTTTGTCTTTTTGAGACAGAGTCTCGCTATGCAGGTCAGGCTGGCCTTCAGCTCACTTTTGTAGCCCAGGCTAGTCTCAAACTCACACTGATCCTCCTGCCTCAGCCTCCTAAGTGTTGGGATTACAGGTGTGTGCCATCATGCTTGGCTTTCCATCTTGTGTTTTTCTTTGAAGTAAAAATAAGGGATGATAACTCAGCAGCATAAGTACCTATCTGACAAGCTCAAGGTCCCAAGTTCAATCCCTAGGAATATATATATATATATATATATATATATATATATATATATATCAATAAAAATAAAGAACATTGAATGAAAGTGTCACAGTCAAATAAAACAAAACAATTGCCAATATCTCACCACTGACACTTCTTTTAAGAATCTCTACTTGAAGCATTCTAATTTTTAGGAAGCTCTTGAGTATATAAAAATGACATATTTAAATTCTGTACTTCATATCTACCATTTTAATATATATATTATGCTTTACTTCTTTACTTAACTTTAAATTTCACTCTCAGTGATTTATTTCCTGTTTTATTAGTAAGTTTGAGTATTAATAAATATGAAAGATGTGTTTCTCCAATGTAACACACTTTTATCAGTCATAAGTGTTCTATTATACAAAATACTAAGGTTAGCTATAAACTAGAATTTGTTTTGTTTTTGTATCAAATTACTGATCTGTGAATATTCAGTGCCAATTATTTCTGCTGAGATCTATAATACAGAAAAGTCAAGTTAGAAAACATTTCCTAGGCCTCATTGAGTCTTTGCTTCTATGTAGCTTTTCACTTTATGAGAAGCTATATATCATGAATCATTCTTAGTGGCAGCAGGCAGAGCCGTGGCTTTGGATTGCCCTGTCAGTGTTCCTGATAGGAATTCATGGCTGCACTTGTCTAGTGCATCGTGTAGTGCATCAGCAGTCTGTAGAGGAGATCCTGACATCCACTTGTGTCCTCCTGCTCTCACCTTGGCACAGAGCTCTGTTACTGAGGCACAGCTGCAGCTTTGCAATGTCTCTAATCAGTGATATTTCATAAATTTTATTTTATTTATTTTTGATTTATTTGAGTACGTGGTCTAGAGGGTCTATATAGTTTCACTACGTAGAATGGACTGATAGTGATCCGCCTGTATTTAGCCTACCAAGCACTGGGATTATAGGCCCACAGACACCATGCCCAGTCTCAATGGCCCTCTCAGTGCGTGATGCGGGTGGGGCCAGGACTGCACTTCATGTTGGGAATTGAACCCTGGCTGCTGAGTCTGCCTAAGCAGGTGATCATCTCTTGACCTATTTGACTGGCCCTCTAATCAGCGATCATTTTTTTTAAGTGTAAGGTTTTACCAACACCATTTCTTCTTTTTTAAATTTCAGTCTTAAACTTTTTATAATAGATTTTCTAGGTGTTTACACAGAAATAAAAGAGAAGTTGGGGGAAGTTTTAGTGATATGATTTCATATTATATTTTGTTTCTGTATTTAAAAACTATAACTAAACCTAAGGGCTATACTGCAAATCATTTTCTCAAAGAAAATGATTTTGTATGCTGTGATCAACTGTAAGTCTTTGGTATGTGTTTGTGTGACACCTGATCTTCAGCGTATAAGTGGTTTTACTCTACTTTGAGTCAATATATTACTCTTTCCTCTGGCAGAACAAATTATTTAATGCAGAAAATATTTAATAGAAAATATAATACTAAAACTTTTGTTGGTAATTCTAAAAGAAAAAAAAGATCATATGAGCATAAGCAAAAGAAAAATTTTCATTTATGAAAAGATACCACTGAAAATAAGTTATAGTTCAAAAAATTGTAAATTATACATATATTACTGGACTGTCACCATGACTCTGTGAAAAGAAAACATAAGTTCACTAAAAAAATTACAAAATTTAAAGTCTATTTGAATAGACACATCACAAAGTAAAAGCAGACAGTACATAAAAAATGTTGAACATCATTTCTTATGAGAGAAATACAAACTAAAATCTTAAGTATATACCACTTAGAAATATACTTAAACAAAGTAAAATACAGATTTACAGATTAACACATCAATGGATACTACTAGCAGCTTTATTTAAATCTACCTAATGCTGGAATTGATCAAGAAAGTATCAACAGAAGAATAGCAAAGAAATTAGGTGATATTCATATGCCCATGAGCACTCAAAAATGTAAGGAATGAACTACTTAGTGGTGAAAATACAGATGAATCTCAAAATTATTGTTTGCTTTTTCATTGGAATTCTTGAATGACTAATGCTATTTAATAATAGAAAAAGAGTTGGAATTGTGGTTTCCTCTGGGGGAAATAAGTGGAAATAAACCAGAAAAGAAAATGAGATAATAACCTGGGATTATGGTCGTATTTTACACTTTGAAAGGGAGGTCTGTTAATAAACTTCATAATATGTAAAAACTAAGTAAAATAATATTTATCATCTGTGCAATTCCTTATATATAAATATAAGAGAATATAAATATAAATATACGAGAATCTTATTCTAAACAAATACTGAATTCTACTTGTTATTCATATAATTATATTCATAGGAATGCACTAGTACTCCTTCCTTTATATCCTTTTTTTGTTTTGTTTTGTCAGTAATGGGTGTTCTACTGCCATTCAAATGTTGTAACTGTGTGAATTCAACAAAATAACCCAACAGAGTCCAATAGTCCATAATAATAGTGGGTTATCCACAGATCTGGCAATGTCAGAAGTTATGGAGCCTTTTACAGCTCAGCATATTAATATGGAATTACTTTTTATACCTCATGGTTAGCCTTTGCTACTAGATGATTAGGGCCAAGATAAAGCAAGACCTATGTAACAAAAAAATGTAACTTTTGTATCTGACAAAGTCATTCAAATATACCCATCTCTGACAAAAGAAAACAAAAAGGGGAATATAAATGAAGGAATGAAGGACCATTTGTAGTGAATATACACATATATATATCTGTGTGTATAAAATAGTTAGGATAGATATACATCTACTTTCTCTTAGTTCAATGGAAAGAAAGATTTGTACTAATAGTGTTTACATAAGATATCATGTATGCATCTTGTATTCTGAATAACTATTATGAAGACAACAATTTGCATTACATTAATTATTGTAACTGTCACACTAACTTGTTTTGAAACTGTCTCATTACTATTTCTTTCCCATTAAAATTAACAAAAAAACAAAAAAGAGAAATGTACTAGTGTACTAGTGTTCAGTTTATTTTGAAATACAGTTTGATTTTTTTTTTTTTTTGTCTCTTTGAGACAGGGTTTTGCTATGCAGTTGAGGCTGGCCTTGAGTTCACTTTTGTAGCCCAGGCTGGTCTCGAACTCACACCAATCCTCCTGCCTCAGCCTCCTGAGTGCTAGGATTACATGCGCCACCACGCCCGGCTTGAAATATAGTCTGAAATGAGAGATCAATAAACAACTTCTAGAGTGAGCAATTATTTGACAAAAAAACCTATGATTTAATGTCAGTAATGGACTGGGTAGTAAAAAGAAAACACCTATTATAAATTTGTTTTTTTTTCAAACTCAATAAGATTAGAAAAAGTGAGCCAAAAACAAACACACAGAAATAAAAAGGTTACATACAGAAAACAAAAACAGATTATAGATACAGTAAAAATTACACTTTACAGTTTAAGTAAAATATACATTTAGATATTTAAATATTTTTATAAACTATGATGAAAGAGAAAATAATTTTTTAAATGAAAAAAGTAGAAAATATCCTGTCTTTAGAAATTAAGCCCTAAATTCAGGGATGTAGCTCAGTGGCACAGACTCCCTTGCAAGCAAAGGAATCTGAGCTCAACTGCAAGTACCAAAAATAAATAAATGTAAACATGAATTAAATCCCTAATAAATTTCCCCAGGTAATGAATAAGTACTATAAAATCACATTCTGCTGCAAAAATGTAGGCTTCAATTATAAAAGTGAAAAATATAAATATTTAAATAAATATTTGGAAAATTCACTTACAGTGTTGAAGATTTTATCAATAAATCACAGATTCTTATCAATAACATTTGCTTTCTTGAAATATATATGTATCCTTTTTTTTCCTAAGCAACATTCAGTTTGTTACTGGAGTATTTCAATTTGCTAAATAATCCCAAACACTTTCTTGAGGCTTGCTGTTTCAGTATACTCAGACAACATGATGAAAATCATGTTTCTGTTGAGATTATATGCATTACTGAAAATGAAATTATTTTAGTAGGTGATATCAGGTAGCTGTTCTCAAAGGGAACAATGATACAGCATCAGCTTAATTTAGCAGAATAAAGTAAGTACTACTTTGTGCAATATGTTAGGACAATGTTACTTCAAATTAATATTTTCATTTTATATCTATTGCTTCATCCCTAATATTACAGTCACCTGTAGAAAGCTTTGCTGTTTTAGCACTCATAAAGAAACATTCCAATTGTGTTTGTTTCACTACAACTTGCAGGTCATTATTGAATGAGGGCACATTTTTTTTTGTGTTTTTGTGACAGAGTCTCACTGTGCAGTTGAGGCTGACCTTGAGCTCACTTTTGTAGCACAGGGTAGTCTCGAACTTGCACCAGACTCCCAAGTGCTGGGATTACAGGTGTGCACCACCATGCCCTGCTACTATATTTTTTAATTTCGCAGATGCCATGGAATTTAATCTGAAAATAATAGTATCATTTACTCTACAAAGTTTTCAATTAGAGAGAAAAATAAATGAAAGTTACATATTTCTTAGAAAATAGGATCCAGAGAGTCACCCAGAAAAAAACATTCTCTCAGGCTTTCACAGAAAGCAAAATGGCCAAGCAATGGCCGTGACTCGTCCCGAAGGCTAACACTAACAACAGTTCTACAAAGTACTGTCTATGGTCTCAAATTTAATCCTGAGGGGATTTGACCCTGGAAGATACAAAAAATAAATAAATAAATAAAAGAATGTTTAGTCATACAGGTCTTGCTTTGACTTGCCCTTGGCCACCCAGCAAGAAAAGAAAAATAAATCCTTAATTACAATGCATGGAATGCAGAGCTAGATTGGTGAGATGAGCTTTAGGAGGCTTAGATTCAATAGCCTGCAACATCACAAGCTTCACTGGTGGCACACTGCAATTGCAAAACCTTTGACTGTGTATGTATCTGCTTCCTCTTAGTCTAAAGAGAAGTACATTTTTTTTCCTTTTTTCTTTCTTTCTTTCTTTTTTCTATGCAACATCAATAGGGAGGTGGGTCATGCCCACACACTGCACTCTATAGAATGATTGTAAGGACAATATGCAATATGTCAACTTTCAAAGAAAAGAAGTGGGAAAAGAAAAAAAAAAGTAATGTGGATTTAGAAAGGTTAATGTTTAATTGTTTGATCAATCTTATATACCTATATGTATTAATCTAAACTGATCTGATGATGAAAATATGTAATATAACCATTGTTAAATTTAAACAATAAAAAAATTGAAAAACAAGAAAAGAAAATAGGAGCCAACATTTATTTAGTACTGTTTGGTGTGCAGTAGGCTAAATGCTCATAACCATGTTTTTTTTCTAGTAAGTTTTGTTATTATTTCCGTGTCTGAGACAGAACAAAATTTTGAGAAATCAAATGACTTTCTTAAGGGTACATAGGTATTAAAACTTAGACATAAAATTAAGTTGCAAGACTGCAACTTATGTTGGCTATTTTTCCAATATTATGAAAAATAACAAAGAAAACCCTTTCAAAACTAGGAAAGGCTTAATTTGACTCACAGTCCATTGAAATTTGTCTGTTTCTTGACCTGCGATAGAGCAGAACATCCAGGCAGAAGCTATGGTAGCAGAAGACAGCCTCATAGCAGCACAGAAGATCAAGAGAGCAAGGGAGAGAACACAGGAGGACTGGGTCCCCATTAACTCTTTAAAGACACATTCCCTATGCCTAAACTCCCATTATGCCAGTGATGATGAAGATTTTAGAAAGGAGGGCCCAAACTATAAAACAAAACCCACTAATTTATTGAAAAGTGCAAGAACTATAGTTAACCCTGAATACTAAAGTTTTAGTTTAGAAAAATCAACGCATATATTTACCCTTTTCATTTAAAACCGAAATAGATAATACCCACACTGTTGAAGCAGAAGCATCAAGATTTCTAGCCCAGCATAGGCAATTAGGGACTTAGCAAGAACTTCACATTAGAAGTACAAATGTATGGAAGGTATTATGGTTTATGTCTAGTTGTCCCCCTAAAGCTTCATGGAGTCATTGGGCGGGGACTTCTAGAGTTTGAGACTTGATCCATGATCCCTGGGATTATGGGTTTTAGTACTGATGGGATTATGGGTGGAAGTACTTCTGGGATTATGGGTGTAGCCTAGGGCGGGAGCTAAGGTGGAGAGCCTGAATGTAATATAAGGAGAGACAGAGAGACAGACTGGAGCTCTAGCTGTTGCTGCTGCTCTGCTGCC
>PVJA010030814.1:0-25456 GCA_004027025.1 Myocastor coypus
AATGGCTGTAGCTAGTGACTCCAGAACTATATTGAATAGAAGTGGCGATAGGGGGCATCCTTGTCTTGTACCAGATTGGAGAGTAAAAGACTTCAGTTTTTCCCCATTTGGAATTATGCTAGCTGTTGGATTGTTGTAGATGGCTTTTATCAGGTTGAGGTAGAGGCCCTCTATTCCAATTTTCTGTAGGACTTTGAACGACATTTGAAGCTTTGCCTAAGTGAAGTCTCCATGCTGGGACTGTGATTCTAAAGTCATGGACCCTATGCAGCACCTTGCTGCTAGGTTCGGCTTCCATTGATTTAGGTCAAGCTTTTCCTCAGTTTTATAGATTTTTGTTTGGCTTGGGTCTTTAGAGGAGTCTGATCTTTCCAGTTGAGGTCCTCAATATGCAGCTGTATCCTCCAGTCCCACTGTCTTTTGTCACTGGCCATCAACCTCCTCTCACATAGCTTATTCCTGTACCAACTCTAGGATGTTTATGATTTTGTTTTGTATCTTAGTACAGGGTCTACAGAGTCTCACTACGCAGATCGAACTCATAGTGATCCTCCTGTTTTCAGCCTCCCAAGTGCAGGGATTACAGGTGTGTGCCACAACACCCAGTCTCAGTTGTCACCTCAGTGCACCCCTGGGGCAGGGCTGGCAGGGCATTCAAGGGTCATCCCCCGGCCCCTGCGTCTGCCTAAACAGGCTCTTTAATCCACTGACCTTTTTCTGGCCATCCCTTTGCTATTAACCCAAAACTCTACAAGAAATGCAGTACAGAAAAAGGAGACAGTGGTAATCCCTTTAATTTGACCCC
This sequence comes from Myocastor coypus, assembly GCA_004027025.1. NCBI lineage: Eukaryota > Metazoa > Chordata > Mammalia > Rodentia > Myocastoridae > Myocastor > Myocastor coypus. The sequence goes on from PVJA010030814.1 coordinate 806, forward strand.
TAAATTACCCAAATTCATTTAAGTATAGCTATTAACAACTCAGCAGTCCACTTGTAAAACACTATTAGTCCGACCATTTTACTTCACCAAGAGATGCATGGAGATAAATGGTTTACACTGCAAATATTCACACAGGCCACTTTGTGATGAATATTTGCATTATTAAGGATTGGATTCTGTCTCCCTTTGAATATCTAGTACTTCCATCCCACCTCTGATGAACTCCCTCTCGTAGGACATGGTAATGAAAGCTCAAATGTATTAAGGTCACAACGTTAGGGCCAGCCAGATAGCTTAGTGGATTAAGGTGCCTACTTAGGCAGATGCAGGGACTGGGGTTTGATCACTGGCAGGCCACACTGGCCCCATACCTGGGGCATGCTGGGACTGGGATTGAGACTGGGCATGGTGGTGTGTGCTTGTAATCCCAGCGCTTGGGAGGCTGAAAACAGAAGGATCACTACAAGTCTAATCTGTGTGGTGAGACTCTGTACACCCTGCACTCAAAACATAATAAATTAATGAATTAATTAAAAAATAAATAAAGTGACAGTGTTAGGAGCCGCTGCTGATTGACTATTAAGCGGATATTTAAATAAAGAGCTTTAATATTATAATTTAACTCAACCAATACGGATGGAGCATCAGTGAGAATCGCAGCATATGCATATTTAATAGGAGTAAGTGCAACTGTGGAATAGCAACAATAAAAATCACAATGACAATAAGAACAGCCGAGCCTTCAAAAGCCTTCATGGGAGCCAGACGTGGGCTTGTCCTGCCTCCACTCCCTTTCCTCAATAATCTCTATGAAGTTGGTGCCATGAGTTGCTGCCCCTGTCACAGATGAGCAGCTGAACCACAGAGAGGCCCTGTTGCCTGAAGCCTCAGTGCCAGCTCACCAGGGACAGGACAGGCAGGCTGTCCCAGGGGATGAGTACTCAGCAGTTCCTCTGCACCACACTCTTTCTAGCATGGGGGTGACTATTTAAATCATCAGGGCGTTTCTACCCACTGGTTTATTTAATGAACTGGCCAGGTATTCCTCGAGCTTTTCAGAATAAAAGTCTCCTGCTGCACTGAGTGTGATCGATTGTTTGAAGATCCTGCTGTTCCTACATCAGCCCTAGCATAGCCTACCTAGGTCACTGCTATAGAAGTGATCTCTTCCAACCCAGGCAAAATGACAGTGTGGGCTTCCAAGGACATAAAGGCTTCCAGCATGCTGGCCTCCAACATGGTAAAATATTAAGGTTATTTTAAAGAAAAACTGCCAAATACAACTTTCACTAAGACCTGAGTTTTAGTGAGTTCTTATTTAGTAGGTGCTCAGTGTCGAGGATTAGATGTATATCCCTAGTCACTATTCTTCTGACATTTCTCTGCACATTTCCCAGCTTCCCTAGGCAGAAAATTTATACTGCTTGAGTTCTGCCCTCCCGTTTTTGCTTTGAATGTAGGCATGACAGGGGTCAACTAGTCGATAGTCATGAGAAAAAATAATTGAGACATAAAGAGAATAATAAAAGCCATCCCTGACATCATTAATCAATGAGCCAGTGCCAGCAACTGCTTACTACTAACCTATTCGCTATGTGAAAAGTATGAATCTATGTTTAAGTTTCTATGGTCATGCCGGGCGTGGTGGTGCATGCCTATATCCCCAGCACTTGGGAGGCTGAGGCAGGAAGATTGGTGCAAGTTTGAGACCAACCTGGGCTACAAAAGTGAGCTCAAGGCCAGCCTGAACTGCATAGTGAGACCCTGTCTCGACAAGACCAAAAATAAAGTTTCTATGGTTGTGTTTCCTCTTACTTTTACCAAAAACATTATTTTACTGATGGACCTACTGTAATGTTGCTTATGATTCAGACAGACAGAAATTAATAACACATACTATGTATTTCTCTATGCCTGTATCTCTGTATGTGTGTCTCTGTCTCTGTCTATCTGTCTCTCTATCTCCTCTCTCTGTCTCTCCTTCTCTCTCTTCAGGGAGAGTTATAACTACACAGCAGTCTACAGAACGAGGTGTGCAAGAGACGCCTCTCCATACTCTCTGTACTATCTAATGTTTTACTAAGAGGCCTTCAACTGTGAGGCAGTGGAAACTTGCAATTCAGGGAGCCATCCTCTTGCTTCTCCTTGTGTGTATGTCGAAGGGGCTATTAGGGTTGTATGCTGATGTCCCCCAAAGCTACATTTGCTCTGAAGTGGGAATTTTTTTTTTTTTTTGAGCTGCTAGATCTACAATATATGATACTAAGATTAAGGGTGATTATTAAATTAGACCCCTGACTGGTTTAGCATAGCTCTGGGTGTAGATTAGGGGAAGGCCCCCTCCAGCTGTGAATGGCATCACCCCAAATGCTGGAGGCCTGAATGAGATAAAAGGGAGCAGCAGGCTTTTTGCTGATGCTTACTGTTTCATTGACTCCTGCCTGCATGCCCTGGACTGTTTCTTTTCTATCGTGCCTCTGCCATGCCACCCTGCCTTGGAACCATCCAACTATGGGCTGAAACCTCTACAATTATGACTGAAATAAATCTTTCCTTACGTCACTTTGGGTGTCTGGTACCTTGCCTCAACAACAAGAGTAGTAACTAAGATGGGGCATCAGGGAAAGCAGGCCTCATTCGGTTGACAACAGTAGTAATAGGCACCTGCTCTCAGCCATCTTCTTTCCACACAAATGATCCCATGTAAGGACATATTATCTTGTCTGAGGCCCTCATTCCTGACTGCAAGGTGCTCTGGGCTCAGTCTTTTCCATGAAATCCAGGAACTTCTAGGATGCATAATGGGCTAGCCACCATTTCCAGGCCATACGGGACTGTGGAGCAAACTGTGGAGCTGCCTAAACCTCCTCTACAAACGTGTGCCATCTTGGACTGCACTGCCCATGACCACATACACCTGTTTAGCTACACATGGCCGGTGTATACAACTAGGAGGAAGCAATCTCAACTGTTCCCCCTACAGTGTAGACAGTACCTCTTTGGAGTACACAAGGAAGGTTGTGTGCTGCTTCTATCCCCAACCCCCTATCTTTGTGTCTCCTTAGGCCCTGCCTCTTGAGACACTCCACAAAGACAGTTTCTCAGGGATCTTCCTTGCCTCAGGATCCTGCCCCAGGTGGAGTCCTTGTCTATTCTGAAGATCCCCTATGAAGGCCTTGACTTTGAAGGAACAGGAGATAAGGCTGGCTCATCAGCGCCCTCTATCTTTTCTCCTAAACAGGATTTAGATGAACCAATTGGCTTTTTATATTTACTTGTGAGTTTGCCCAAGGCCCACGGTAACAGACTCCTAGTAAATGAACCCGTGGGAATTACTGGTTCCACTGAGGCCTGTAAGGGTGAGTGAAGCCTGAGGCCTCACAGGTAAACACAAGGCCACAGCTAAGGACACCTGGCTCCAACCTCAATTATTTAAAGACTATAGCTGCAGGTGTCTCCCTCCAGAGGTAAAGGCCTTCCTGGAGATAACATAGTTCTAATTAACATAATGTATTACTTGGAGAAACCTTTGAAGGTATTCCCAAGTCCTACCCAGATTCATGTGTCTTCTTCAGCATCCCCTTCCTTTGTTTGAAAAGCTAATAAATATAGGTCACCCAGAGAAGGTCTTGGCCTAAACCCCCAGAGAATCTCAAATTCTGTAAGAGGGTTTTGATCCTCCTGGGCCCTGAAATCATTACCATTTGTCTCAATTATTTAGGTGGTCACCATCTACCCATTTGGGAGATTGTGGATCTAATCTGCTCACAATATCTAAGGGAGATTTATTAATGCAAAAGCTGACCTGGGCATTCCCAACTGGTCCTGGAAACAGGGAGCCTTGTTAGTCTTTCTTACAAGCTCTTCCAAACTTATTACCTTTGCTTTCCAGAGAGGGCCTACACTTTTGAATTTCAAAATACTGTAGAAGACGCCTTTTCCTCAGATGTCTATGCTCTCCTTGAGGCAGAAAGAGCCAATAATAATTCCACATGTTATCCTATTACATAATCACACAATGACGATATAATTATGAGCTTAAAGAGAGCTAGGTCAATGATTTCATGAGAAACTATAACAAGGGGATCTGACCTAGGTTTTCAGGGGCTTCACAGAAAGTTGTCTCCTTTACCTTTGAAATAAGTCTAGAATCTGATTGTTTTTCCATACCCTCTACCCAGTCCCTCCATCCTCCCCACCATCATTCCTTATTTATTAGTGTGTATTGGTTACACAGAGTCACAGCTTTCTTTTTGGTATCTCCACATACACACAGAGCATACTTGGATCACTGCCTTCTCCCTTTACCTCTTCTTACCCTTCTGTCTCTCTTCCCCTTTCCTGATTTCCTTCCTCCTCTCTAATAGCCCTTCCTCTATTTCCAGGTCATCTCTCTCTCCCTCTCTTCCTTTTTTCTATATTTCACATAGGAGGAAAAAAGCAGATTCATCTTTGTGAATCGAGGTTACTTTGTTGAAAATCAGCTTAACATGTTGATTTCCAGTTCAAAGGAAACAGAGTGAGAGGCAGATCACTGAATGGGGGCAAAAATCTCTGCTAGTTATTCCTCCACCAGAGAAGTAATGCAAAGAGTTCAAAAAATTTAACATCCTGAGCCCATATAACCCTATTAATAAATGGACAAATGAACTACTAATTAGACAAAAACCCATCCCATCATCAATTCCTGCTCCCCCTTCCTCTGCCTGATCCTGCTGCTCTGACCACACTGACCCCTGTGCTCTGAGAGAGCACTCCTGTCTCCAGGCCTTTCAGTCTGCTGTCGCCTCAAGCTGGATATTCTGTCCCAGTAGCCCCTTGGGTTATTCTCTTCCTTCTGGAAGAGAAACTGGAAGTTTCTTCTCCAACGTTCTTAGCCCACTTGCTTAAAGTATCAACCCTATCTCCAACCCTTCTTAACCTGCTCTATTGCTGTGTTCTGTCTTAGCATATCTAGCCTCCTGACATGCTGTATGTTTTCACATTCTTCCTCCTTCACTAGAATATTAGTTAATGAAAGAAGGAATTTTTCTATTTACTCAGATTTCTTAGAACATAGGAAGAGACATATATTAGAAAAGAAGCAAGAACTAAGGCACCTGCAGGCGGCTGCAGGGACCGCGGTTCGATCCCCGGCATCACATGCTGCTCCAGCCCTGCCCTCAGGGCAGGCTGAGCCGGCCATAAAAATAAAAAAACAAACAAATAAAAATTCTGAAACAATGGGGCCTGGCGGGATGACTCAGTGGTCTAAAGCGCCTGCTTGGGAAAGCTTGGGTGGCTTCAGGGACCGAGGTTCAATCCCCGGCACCACATGCTGCGCCAGCCCTGCCCTCGGGGTAGGCGGAGACAAATAGAGGTTCTGAAACAAGAAAAAATAATTAATTAATTAATTAATTAATTTAAAAAAAGTTCTGAAACAAGACAAAAATAAAAAAAAATAAATATTCTAAAAAAAAAAAAAAGTGAGCAGGAAGAGGAAGGGGAGTTTTAGGGTAGGGGAATTCTTCGGGAGGGATACAGCATGTGTGCAAAAGTCCTGGGGTGGAAAGAAGCACAAATGGGTTCACACAGAGAGAGGGGAAAGTCGTATGCAGTGAAGGGGTCATGGGAGGCAGCAGCCAGGTTGGATGGGCCTCAAGAGGAAGGGGAAGGAAGTGAGCTGGTGATACAACCAAGCCTACTTTTGGAAAGCTCACTGCGAATGTCCTGAGCAGGGGCAAAAGAGCACCAAGGAGTTGTGCAATACCCAAGGGAGAGAGGGTGGTGTCTGAGGACAACTGCTTCTTAGCACCAACATGAACTTTCTAGGAAAGTAACCAATTCGCTAGATCCCTGCACTAGAAACAGAAGACAAATGCCCACATAGTTATCAAATATCATAGTCAATTTGATAGCAGCACAATTATATCTTATGAATAAAAAGACAACTAAAGGATTCCAATCACTAACCAAGGCAAATGTGGCATGATTCATATGAATATATAAATATTCATAAAATTGCTACATCTCTGGCAACCTCTTTCTGGGGATGAATTTTCTTGATTTGCACCTTTGATCTTCCTGTTAAAATTTCTGTTCCTTCTGACTTCTTAATTTACTTGAAGATAACACGCTCATTATCCGCAAATGCAGACCTTATATTTCCACATAATTAGGCATCACGGTCCTAGTTACATCTATCCATTAAATTAGTTCCTGTGCTGTTTCAGCCAGAACAAATATGACTTGAAAAAGGTATCCATTTTTAAAGGCAAATATCTAACATTTCCATTATGAAGAGAAATTCCAAAATGGTGATTTTTTCAAAATTATTTTTTTCAAGAGTTTGATCTATTAAGACTGCCTCATGCATATCATTTGCTATTTTAGTAAAAACGAGCCACAATTATAAGGATATAGTTGGGTGGTAGAGTATGTACCTGGCATAGATAAGGTTTTGGATTTCATCCCCAGCACTAAAACACACACACACACACACACACACACACACACACACACACACAGATGCAATTTTTTTTCCTCTTACGTTTAGTACAGGGTCTACAGGGTTTCACTACCTCTGTAGATTGGATTCCTAGTGAATCTCCTGTTTTCAAGCCTTCCAAGTGCTGGGATTACAGGCATGCACCACGATGCCCAGTCTCAATTGCTATCTTAGGGCACCCAGGGTGGGGCCGGTGTGGCACGCCAGGCTGCCTAAGCAGGCACTTTAGTCTGCTGAGCTATCAGGCCGGCCCCCTTGATGCAATTCCAAAGACTATGTTATTTTGTCTAACCTCATTTTACCTCTTGGTAGTTGGTATACTTACTATTAGTTAATTGTCAATATTTTCATCACATTGACCCCAGAACCTAGCCCAATGCCTAGCACACCAGGGCCACAATACATACTTGTGTCCTTCCAGATCATCAACCCCATGGGCCCTACCTCAGTGGTCCCTTCCTATCCCATCTCCTCGGCAGTGTACTAGTTAGTTCCCAATCAGCTCACAGGGACATTAGGACACCCCCCACACACAGACCCCTCACCTCCAGTTCTGCCCCCTGTATATACCTGGTGAACCCATTAGTTGCAATTCTACCCTAAACATTTGGTGGTTTCCTACTGCTCACTGAAGGAAGGACAGTAGTTAAAAGTGGAATTCAGGCAGCAGATTGCTTGAGGTCAAATGCTGGCTGGTTATCACGAAAAGAGTTATGTGACAACTGGCAAGAGGCTTGACTGCCCTCAGTCTCACCTTCCCTGGTAGAAGGAGGGTGACATCGCACTTTATATGATAGGCTTCCTGTGAGAAGAAAATGAAGTAAAGCCTATGAGGTATTCATGAAAGCTTTTTTTGACAGAGTAGTCGGGAAATGTCACAGATTATTAATCTTATTTATGCAATGCTAGTTCCTTAGCCTTGCTCAAGGCATTCTACCTTCCATCTATGGTCAATTTTTCTCTTTTTCTTTTTTCATTTTACCCCCTCCCTGGAACCATCTGCTGAGGGTGGTGAGTCGGAAACTCTCTTCAGCTTGCCTATATCTGGAGTTTGCTCGTATCTTTGGGTCCGACTAGAATTTTCCATTACTGTTGCATCATTTCTGCCCTCCGGGGGGCATGACCAGCCCACCACACCCACAAAGCCTTTTGACAGAGTCTGGCCCCAGCCATCTTACCCACAACTCAAAGCCATCACTATTCAGAAGTGAGGCAACATTTCTCATGAACACTGCTGATCTTTTTCCCATAGATTTCTCTTTTTTAAAAACTTTCAATATATAATTAAATGCAGCTTATAGTACATTATTTTTCACTGATTCACAGAAGCTCTTATCCTATGATATTTTATTATTTATTTTTAAAAGTCTCCCTTCATCCCCCATTTCCCACCCCAATAGTCAGTCATTATTATACTCTGTATTTCATCTTCCTTGTTACTTTCTCGCCTTGATCTTGTGTCTCTCACGTTATCATATGGATGTATGAATTTAGTTTATTTCCTGTGACAACGGAACAGGATTTCACTCCTTTTGTTTGAACTAAGTTTTCTTTTCCCATTTTCCCACTGAGGAGTGTTAACGTCATTTCACGTCTTTGTTGCTATGAAATTTTCTGAGCTGAAACTTCACTTTGCAGTTTGTGTACTTGTCCATTCCATTATTCGGCACATTTAGCAGGTGCCTATTCTGCGCTAAATATGACTAAGCACTGAGGTACAACAAGATCAATAATAGGCAAATCCCCCTTTCCTCATTTTAGTAGGGCCAGGAAGCAGTCTGGAAATATGTGGTGCTGGGTTATAGGTGCAAGGAAGACAATGAGTAAAGAATGTTGTCTCAGGGATAGTTATCAAGAAAGGCTTCTCTAAGTACATGGGGGACATTTGAAAGAAGACTGGATTGAATGAGAGGGTGAGCCATGCTGACACCAGGAAAAGGAGCATTACAGGCAGAGGGAGCAGGGAGTACAGAAGCTCTGAGGTGGAAACTGCGGGGCACATCTGGAATTGCAGTGGTGGTAGGGTGAGGGCTTCTGGTAGGCAGGATGGAGAAGACCTCCTGGAAGAAGTCTGCAACTACTCAGATAGGATCTTGTACACTTCGGCTCCCATTCTGGGTGAAGCAGGAAAGACTTTGAGGAAAGGAATAACAAAATCTAGCTTAGTTTTGAAAAGCTGTCTCTGGGAGCTGTGTGGAGAAGAGACTGTAGGAAAGTAATGCAAATGAGAGTCCAGTTGGGAGGCTACCACAGTGGTCCTAGGGGGCGGGGCGACAGAGGGGTACTGGGACTGGGCAGTCATTGTAGGGGTGGGCAGTCATCAAAGGGGTGGGAGAAGGGTGGAAATACAGTAAAATATTTTGGAGGTAAAGTCAGTGACCTCTGTACATGAATTAGTATCAGATATGAGGAGTATCAAGGTTGACCTCAAATGTTCTAACCTGAGCACCTGGAAAGATTACATGATTTACTAAGAAAAGACAGGGTAAGGGCCAGTGAGATAGCTCAATGTACTAAGTGCCTGCTTAGGCAAGCTCAGTGACCAGGGTTCGATCCCTGGTCTCACATGCCATGCCAGCCCCACCCCCAGACATGCCGAGCTGGCCACTGAGACCAGGCACAGTGGCCAACACCTGTAATACCAGTGCTGAGAAGGCTGAAAACAAGGGAATCACTATGAGTTCAAGCTGTCTAGTGAGGCCCTGTACCACATACATTTTTTAAAAAGAAAGAAAAAGAAAAGACAGGGTGAAATAGGCTTTTAGGAGTAAGTAATTTGATTTGAATATTTTAAGTTTGAAATATTTGTCAGATGTCCAAGCGGAGCTATCGAGGAAGGGACCGTGAAGGAGATATTGTTAGGATGTCATCCTGGTGAAAAGGATAGGCAAAACCAAGATCAGGAAGTAAGTACAGACTGAAAGGAGAACCTGTGGAGAGACTAGCCCAGGGGCAAACAACCTAGTCCTAGGGAGTCTGGGAAGGGAGGAGGAAGGCAACAAAGAAAAAAGGAGGGGACTTGAGAAAGGAAGCAAGCAGGAGAGAAGCGTCCATCGGGTAGTAAGCAGAGGGCTTCGTATAAAAGGAAACCTTTAGTTACATAAATTAATAGTGGTGGGTCCAATACTATAAAACATCAAAATTCACAGACAAATTTTTCAGATAAATTATGCTACAAAAGATGGAAAGATATAAAACTAAGGTCTTCTGTCCACTTCTTTGTCCTTCCTCCCCACTCTCCCCCTTTCTTTTTCCTTCTTGCAGTACCAGGAATTGAACTCAGGACCTTGAGCTTGTAAGGCAAGCAATTATTCCACAGAGCTATCTCCCCAACCCTCTTTTCTCTTCCTCATGCTTTCTCTTCCTCCTTTGCCACACGTTGATGTGAACAGGCCAAAAGGGGTAACAAATTGACAACGCAGGAGCAAGCAATAAGGCCCAAGAGCACACCTATTGAGCTAAGAGTAGGGAAGACATAACATTTGCTTTGTTTTTAACTTATATATTTGGTATCGGGTCTTGCTACACAGCTTGGACTTAGAGAGATCCTTCTGTCTCAGCCTCCCCAGCGGGGCCAGCACAGCATGTGGTGCCAGGGATAGAACACGGGTCCTTGTGCTTGTGAGGCAGGGACTTGGACCGCTGAGCTATGTCCTCACCCCAGTCATAGCATTTGGAAGAGCGGAAGGGAGCACAGAGATGTACCTTGCTGGCTGGAAGTGCGTGGAAATGCTTTGCTTTTTGCTTCTGCATCCTCAGTTCAGTGAATGAGGAGACCTGCTGTGGGCAAAGGAAGGAAGAGAAAATGTTACAGAAACTGAGAAGAAGATGATTGCCAAGAGCCAGAAGCCCAACTTCATCAGCAGGCCAGGGAGGAAGGGGCTTCAGGGTCTGCATGGGGCAAAGATGTCATCTCTGATGATCGAAGTCAAGCATCTCCTCACACCTTATTTCCCCTTCTGTGAAATGTCTGTTTCTATCTGTCCTATCTGTGCTCCCCTGAAAACAGACCCTGGCTTAATCCCTTTCCTCAGCGCTGGGACAAAATACCCCAACCCAGGGACTGGCAAGATTGCTCAGTGGTCTAAAGTGCCTGCTTAGGTAAGCTTAAAGCCAACTGAAGGGTTAAATTGAAGTATTCCATTCAGTTCTATACTTATCAACACATGGACATAGGCCCAAATGCTCTTCTTCCAAGTCCAGCCATCCAGGCCTTCCTCCACAACTTCCCAATATTATCACTGAGGATCAAGCTTTTATCATACAGGGCTTTGGAGGATATGTGTCTAAACCATAACCCTTTCCATTTAGATGGCACTCTAACCAAGCACTAACCACTAGTATGCCACTAGAACAGAGTTCTCAGGGATCTTCATTTATTCAGTCTAACCAATGACTGAGTGTCAACCATATCTCTTTGCTGTGTAATATTTCTGGCAACACCCTTGAAATGCTTCAGGCTACCAGAATTCCACACTTGCTGGCCCAACCCTCCTCCCACCCTACTCCCTGGCTGCTCTTCCTCATCTCCTTTGCTGATTTTTCCTCATTTCTTCAAGCTCCAGATGTTCCTTAGTGGATTCTCTTTGTATCAGTATTCATTTCCACCCACGATTGCTCTTAGATTTTTATACAAGTGTCAAAAATAAAAATGTACTTGATGGAATAATTTCCGCCCTTCAAGGTATCTCTCATAATTCTGGCTGGCCAGATAGCTCAGCAGACTAAAGCTTAGGCAGAGCTCAGTGGCTGGACTTTGATTCCCAGCCTGCCATGCCAAGCCGGCCTCACCACCCTGGGTGTGCTGAAACAGCGCTTGAGACTAGGCATGATGGCTCCCACAGTAATCCCAGTGCTTGGAAGGCTGAAAACAGAAGACTCACTATGACTCTAATCTACTTACTGAGACCCTATAGACCCTATATGTTGTCTTACGTAAAAGAAATGACATTGGAGACATTTATAGAAGGGAAAAGGTTTGCCCTCTCAAACTGTATTGGAGTGTAATAAGAACAGACAGATTAAATATGAGGAAAGATATAGAAATGTATTAACATGTATGGAGGCAACCACAGAGTATAATTGCCATCTAGTCCAACATGATTTGTATGCTTAGTCACCCTTTTCCAAAAATAAGGGACAGAAAGAGGAATGTAAATAATTAAGAGGGGCAGTAAACGTTTTTTAGTGATAATGACTAGACTTCTGAGGCAGACATTATCTTGTATATGAGCTGGAGAGGCAGAGATCAACTCCTCCGGGTATGGTTATGTGTCTCAGTCATTTTTGCAACAGAGTTCAGGATGCCGTAGCAGATGCTCCTATCCCTTTTGTAGGTATGGTCTCCCTTTTGATATATGAATTCTGGACAGAGCCTCTCCCTGTGTTTGAAGGGAAGAAGTGAAAGTCACAGGGAGTTGATTTGGAGGTAGTTTCTAAGGCCTCTCAGGGTTTCAAAGTGCCGTATTATTTGTTGAGCCTCAATGTGTTCAGGTTCTTAAAATGGGTCAACAATCCCAGATTATCTGTTGGGTTCAGTGTAACCACAGTTCCTGACAAGAAGGGAGTAGGGGAATCAGTTGGTAAAGAAGATATGGGGGCTGGTGAGATAGCTCAGCAGTCTAAAGAGACTGCTTAGACAAGCATAGGCGAGCATGCAGGGACAGTGGTTTGATCCCCAGCACCACATGCTGTGCCAACCTCACCCCCAGAGTAGGCTGAGCACCCCTCCCCCCAAAAAAGAAGATATGACCTTGAAAGCGGAGACCAGAGAGGGAATCTGAAGCTGCTACAGTGCAGGCTCTAAAGATGGAGGGAGAGGTTGAAAGCCAAGGAATGCCACAGAAGCCTCAAGAAGGTGCAAAGGCAAAGAACCAGAGTCTCTCCTAGAGCTTTCAGAGAAACACAGCTCTGTCGACACCTTGATTTGGCTACCGAGGATCTATTTTACACACAATACATTTATATTGTTTTTAAGTCACTGCATTTATAGTAACTTCTTTGACAACCAAAAGGAAAATTGATACACATATTTTGAAGTAATTTTTACTAATTTCTGCAACTTTTCTTTGACATATATCAACCAAAGGAGATAGGTTTACTGGATAGATTGCAAGATAGACAGATGGGATGAAGCAATGACAGCAAAATGTCACCATTAACAGTAGGATTTAGGTGAAGGGTACATGGGTGCTAATTTAAAATTGCTCCAGCTTTACTATATGTTTGAAAAGTACAATACTGGGAAGAAAGAAGTTTCAATAAATGTCATAACTTTTCCCCCAAAATTTATGTTATTTGGCACCCAGGAAAAAACAAAAACAAACAAACAACAATCACACCAACAAAAAAAGTCTTCTTTTTGCCTCTTTCTCTAGGAAAAGCCTTGAATTTCTGTGGGAGAATTATATGTCTGATGATGTAAATCATTTCTGCTCCTCTGGCAACTAACTATATATATTTTAGAAAATTCTGGAACCTAGCAAAGGTATTGAGATTAGGTGGAGACTGAAGGCTTAACCTTGCCGTCACCAGCAACAAGTAGGGTTAACTAGTCCAGGGAAAAATTGTAATACCCCATCAAATGTTAATATACGGGTTTGCAAATGCTCTACAATGCCTGATAACCTCTCTTCCACTCAGTCTTTCTCAAACTCTGTCTCTGTCTGTCTCTGTCTCTGTCTCTGTCTCTGTCTCTCTCCCCTCCCCCACTTCCTAACTGGCCTTGAAGTTTGAATCCTTCCCCATCCTCCCAGATTGCTATGCCACAATGCCCAGACCTAATAACTTATAAAATCTGAAGTATATAAACTACTTATTCCAGTGGGGAAAAATTCAGAAAAATATTTTTTGTTACTTTCTAGGAAAAGATATTTATTGGCATCTTTACAAGAAAAATGCTTATTTCCGTAGTGCTGGCACCCAGATCATAATATCCTGAAGCATGGCTCTTTGACATATGAACTGCAGGACACTGGAAATGCTTCGGAAGCAACTTCAGAATTATGTTCTCCTTGACTTTCTTGTGCCCCCTATTGTACCTCTTCCTCTCCTGAAGTGAGTCATAAAACTCAGAATTCCCCTTGCCAAAGGTGGGCCATAGGAACTAGAAATATTACTTGAGCTATCTACTGCTTGTGACAGGACTTGCTGCATTTCCTTCCTCAGTCTGTGACCATTAAGTCATGCTCTTTGTGTACAAGCATGTTTCTGTGTGGATGTTTATTCTTCATTGAACCTAACCATAAAAATAGAACAGTATTCTCTGAGCCTTTGCTTCTTTATTTCATGTAAGGCTCAGGTTAAATAAAGTTTTTATGTTTGTCTTTCTTTCATTGTTGCTGTTAATCTCTCTTTTGTTAGAGTAGTATGACAGTAAAGAAAAGTCACAATGGAAAGTCTTAGGAAAATCTTTCTTTCTTTCTTTCTTTTTTTTTTGAGACAAGGTCTTACTGTGCAGTTCTGGCTGGCCTTGAGCTCACTTTGTAGCCCAGGCTGGTCTAGAACTCTCACCGATCCTCCCGCCTCAGCCTCCACAAGTGCTGGGATTACATTTTTGGAAAATCTTAAACTGTAGTCCAAGAATGTGAACCTTCCTCCTTTGACTGCCCACATCTGGGGCAACCAGAACTGGATAATTGCTTCATGCTCAGAGTCTCAAGATACATGTCAAGAGGTTACCAGACTCTTTGTTGTATGGCCATTTCCGTTCTGATTCTACATTCTTTCCTTATCTTCCTTCAGTTATGGATGGTCCCAGTTAAGTAGTTCTTGACTTCTTTTCCAAGTTCAGTAACAGTTTCTTTTCACATAAATTTAATTATCTTGAAATGATTCATGAGCTTTTTGCCAACATGTGTTCCTACTTTCCTTATGTGCTTTGGAACACTAACCCAGAACTATGTCAACCTATGTCTTCCGAACTGCATTTTCTAATATCCCAAATAGAATCATTTTTACAGTTTCCAAACTTTAATTGATTGGCTGAAGAGTGGACCATGACTCATTCACTCATTCATTCATTCATTCATTCATTCATTCATTCCCAGTACTGATTGTTGAATAGAGAGCTTTGGCATTATGATACTGAGTCAAATTGATAAGAATCTCACTGAGTTAAATTGCCCCAGCTGAGCTGAAACTTGCAATCCTCCTACCCTAGCCTCCCAGATGCTTAAAGCTGGTAAAGCAAGTGTGGTGGATTAACAACTGGTGATCAATTTGTAACACCCAGCTGAACTGAACCTGCATGGTGCCGGGTGTGGGAGGCCCACAGGAGGATTGTTGACAGCAGCATAAGAAACAGAACTGAAGAGGAAGGAGAAAGGCTGTTGGGAGTGGGTAGAAACTGGTGGAAGCTGCAGGGAGCCGAAGGAAGCTGTTGGTTTTCCTGGAGGAGCTAGTAATGTGGGCTTTCCTGATGAGCTCGGCTGGTCTCATCATCGAAGGAGCTCTGGAGCTCCTTGTCATTGAGAATGGCTATGGTTCACTTTGGTTTTTTTTGTTTTTGTTTTTAAGAATTTTTTATTTTATTTCATTTTTTTCTTCTTTCAGAACTTTTGTTTGTTTCCTTATTTATTTTTATGGCCAGCTCAGCCTGCCCTGAGGGCAGGGCTGGCGCAGCATATGGTACTGGGGATCAAACCGTGGTCCCTGCAGCTGCCTAAGCTTTCTTAAGCAGGCACTTTAGACCACTGAGCCATCCTGCTGGGCCCCTATGGTTCACTTTGGAGGAGCTCTGAACCTCAATTTGTGCATCGCTTCCTGGCTCCCAGAGGGAAAGATGGTGCACAGCTCAGTCTCCTGGAGAAGCTGGTCACATTGGCTTTCCTAATGGGAACTTAGCTCTACTCATTGTCAGAGAATCTCCAGACCTCACCGTCACTGAAGATGGCAGTGGGACTTTTAAGGAGCGCTCTGGATGTCACCTTTAGCATCCCTTCTTGGCTACAGGGCAGATCCCTCAGCCTACTAGCACAGAATCTTCATCCTGCTGGCACAGACTTTCTAGCTCCCACCACTGACCTTTGGGCCTTCCCAGCACATATCTGTGAACCAGGCCCGCACGAGACATTGTCATGAGCTCTAGGCCTCCAGTTGGGCTTGTGGGAGGACTGTCATGGGCTCTAGGTCTTCAGCTGGACTTACGTAGGGCATTACCATGAGATCCAGGCCCTCAGCTGGACTCTTTGGTCTTTAGTATGTGGACAAATTTCCTGAACTGTGTGTATGATTCTTTGGGTGATTCAATATAAAATAATCTTATAAAATACAAGTTCTGTATTGTATTGTTCCTCTTGAAAAATCTCAAACCATGACAGCAAGATATTCTCTTTCTGCTTTACAAGAAAGAACATTAGTAAGCAGTTTTAAAACAGGCAGTTTGTTATAGCGAGACCTTGTTTCAAAAAAAAAGACAAAAAAGTTTACTGATGATTATGAGGGATGGCAATCAAATAAATGTCATTATCTTCTTCCACTTAAATAAGTTAAATCAGGGCCCAGCAGGATGGCTCAGTGGTCTAAAGCGCCTGCTTAGGAAAGCTTAGGTGGCTGCAGGGACCACGGATTGATCCCCGGCACCACATGTTGCGCCAGCCCTGCCCTCAGGGCAGGCTGAGCCGGCCATAAAAATAAATAAGGAAACAAACAAACAAAAGTTCTGAAACAAGAAAAAAAAATTTAAATTAAATTAAAAAATTCTTTAAAAATACTTTTAAAAATAAGTTAAATCATTATTCACCTTGTTCTTAACTTTGGACCAAGTAGTAACAATTTTAGAAGGATTTTGCTCAAGATGATACAAAAGTATGTATAACAAAAAAATAGGCAGTTTGTAAGTGCCTTCATCACAGAGAGACATGAAGAGAAAATGTTCAAGTGTGACTTCTTTAACCAGAGAATATGGCATTAGCTTCTCCAAAGGATTTTTCTGATGAGGAACGTAGGGAAGGGGTATTACTGTAATATCTAAGCAGCTATTTTCCATTCTAAGGGTTATAGTTTGGGTCTGAGATGCCTTCCCAACACTCCACATGTTGGAAACTTGGTTCCAAGTTGGTGAAGCGTATTGAGAGAAAATGGAAAGTTAGGAGGTGGGGCCCAGTTGGAAAGAGTATGTGAATGGATGTTTTGCCCTTGACGCACTTCTCTCCTGTCCTCTCCCTTCTCTTCCCCTCCCGTCCCCTTCCCTCCCCTTCCCTCTCCTCCCCTCCCTTCCCCTTCCCTGCTCTCTCTATCTCTCTCTCTCTCTCTCTCTCTCTCTCTGTGTCTCCCTCCCTCCCTCCCTCCTCTCCTCCTTATCTCTTTTCTTTTTCTCCTGGCCACCATGAAGCATGAAGTAAGCAGCAGCTTTGCTTTACCACACTCCTGCTGCCTCACCACAGGTTCCAGGGACTGACTCCTCTAAAGCCCTAAATCAAAGTAAATCTTTCCTCCTTTGCTTGTTTTCCTCAAGCATTTTGCCACCAGGATGTAGAGTTTACTGACACACTCTCTGGTGCCTTTTCTTGCTTCTCTTCCCTTAACATCACTTCATGGTGAGATCAAGCTTGCTCAAGAAGGCAGCTTCCAGAACATTTATAGGCAATTGTTGTGCTAGAAGTTTCTCAGCAAGACTTTGAAATGCATGACAGAAATACATGGATTTGATGTATAAAAGCTGCACTCTTTGAGAGAGAAAATAGTTTTGAGTTACAAAATCTTTGTCAGCCAATGGAAAACATGGCTCTGAAGAAATCCAGGCCTATAGTATAAACCATTACCATTGGATCTCTACCTGACTTGTTAGAATCATCTGGAGAAATATCACTGCCTGAAGCTGGTCTTAGACCAATTGAAAGGAATTTTCTTGCAGTGGATCCCAGCATTAGAATTCTAAATTTCTCACACACCCATATTCTGGTAATTCTAGTAAGCTAAACACTCAGAGTTGAAAACCACTGCTGAACTCAACAGATTAGAAACTCAACAGATGACCATACAGATTCCTTTGTGTTTTAAAACTGGGTCAGAAATGCTTAACTTGTTGGAAGAGAGTTAGATAAGAGTGTTGGATTTATACATTGGTGTGGTCCTCTGAGAAAGGGCTATGTGCCCCTGTTTCTTTCTCTATTGCAGTGGTTCTCAACCTGTGGGTCGTGACCCCAGCGGGGGTCGAACAACCAAAATACAGGGGTCACCTAAAGCCATTCCAAATCATAACTGTAGCAAAATTACAGTTTTGAAGTAGCCACCAAAATTATTTTTGGTTTGGGGTCACCACAACACGAGGAACTGTATTGTGGGGTCATAGCATTAGAAAGGTTGAGAACCACTGCTCTATTGGAAGATGACAGGATCCCAGACAGATTTAGGGGTACCCAAATGTGGGAAAATTAATGCCTTGCTCCCAGTGTCCTAGAAGATGTCAAGTTTTATAGAGTGCCATGGTGTAGTAGTCCTGATCAAAAAATGGTAGCAGTCTAGGATAAGGCAGACACAGAGTAAGTTGGCCTACTGGACATCTGAGACCTTGGACACTAGTCAGTAGTGACCCACCAAGGACCAGAATCTGAGACCATGTCCATTCTTATAGTATGATTCACCAGCACATGAGCTACTTTCCCCCAAAACCTTTCGAGCAAAGGAAATAAATAGGTAACTGAGTTTAGATTTTAACACCAAAGTTATTGCCAGTCAGCTTAGATAGGGTTTATTTGTTTGATTCACATGGAAATTGCAAATCAGCAGAGGTGCACCTCTGCCTGAAGTCCTGCTGTCACCAGGTGACCCAACAGTTGGCACAACTACCTGCTGCGCACTGCTGCCACAACTGCCGATACCCCATGCCAGACACTGTAGATAGATGCCACCCCATGTTGGTCTCTGTTGTTAATCTTCATTGGTTGCTGCTCTCTGGAGCCCTTCGGTGCTGGCAGCCTGTAGTGTTAATTTCTTTTCCTTTTGAATCAATTTCTCTGCCTACATGGTATATATCTTTACTTAGAATAAAAATCCTCACCAGATTTACAGGACTTTTTAAGTCCACACTACCTGAGGGATAAATTACAAGCATAAATCGTGATAAATTACAGGTCCTTCAAAGTGAATCTTTATTTTAACAGGGCCGTGCTGCAGCCCAGGTGGGGGGTGTGTTGGGGTGACAGTACGTGGGAGAGAATCTTTCTAACCTAACTTGAAAAGTATGTCAGCAGTTCACCTTAGCAGCTACAGGCCTATGATTAGTCCAAGCACAGGCTTGTGATTGATCCCAAGCCCTCAGGTGTCAAATCCAGTCCAGACAAGGTGCGGTGCTAAAGTCAGGGAATCTTCTAGAAGGTCTGCTTTGAAAAAAATGGGGATGTTAGCAGCTGTGGACCCTCATCCCTTCCTCCCTGATCTTAGTCACTCCAGAGTGCCCTCTCGCTTCTTTGCAAAGACAAAATAGTATCTGAAGCAGCAGGGCTGGGGGTGGGGCTCCTGACAGTGGAGCTGCACTCGTACTTTAGTAGTGGCTGCTACAGCAGAGAGCCAGGGAGAACACAGAAGCAAGGAGCAGGGGGAACAGACGAAAGGGGGCAGAGAGTTGATGGCCAAGCCATGGCCCCCACTGCCAACACAAGAAAAACCAAGAGTTAGGTGCCTTTCATTTATCTCAAACGGTCCTTATTAATCAAGAGTTGACCAGAATAAAATTTTTAACAACAAAAGGAGATTGAAATACAGATTCAGTAGTTATTTCTAGCACCAAGAGCCCCAACTCTGTTGAGCATGGCCATGTGCATAGCTTAAAGCATTTCCCAACAGCCTTTGCAGACAGTTGCCATCAGATGAGAATTGAGAATTTGTCCAGTAGAACTTGTGGAAAAATACCTTAAAGTGGAGCATCTTGGATAAGAATTACCCTGGGTCTCTTCTGTTCTGCATCCTCCTCTGGACAGACTGGAGCCACAGTCACACTTTGTGGTCAAGAGGGAAAGGTTGAAGAATCACCTTTACCCTGTCATCCTTGAACTGCCATATCTGTGGAAGCAATCACTGACTTCCAACCTCTTTGTTTTTGCTTTGTTTTGTATTTTAGGGAAGGGTCTACAGGGTGTTCAGGGTCTCACTACCAAATCAGACTTGTAGTGATCTGCCTTTTTACAGCCTCCCAAGAGCTGAGATTAAAAGTGTGCACCACTATGCCCATTCTCTCAGTGGGGCCAGCATGACAGGCCCGGGGATTGAACTACCACCAGCCCTTGTGCCTGCTTGCAGGCATTTTAATCCACTGAGCTATTTGATCAGCCCTTCAGTCACCTTTGTTATGTGGGAGAAATTTCTAGTTTACTTAAACCTCTTTTGCTGGTTTTCATGTAGGCAGCCAATGCAATTTTAAGTTCACACACAAAAAATTGAAAAAACTCCAGCGATAATTGTTGATATGTTGCTTTAAATCCTTCCATATGTTTACAACGTTATATGAAATATTTTTAACATCTTAGTTTTTAATTCTTTTAATGAGTACATGTTTGTTATCCATACTGATTCCATTCATTGTTGGGAGCTGGTACGTGTTCATAACACATATTTCTTTTTCATCCTTTCCCTTGTTTTCTTTTCCTTTCTCCCCTCTTTCCATCCTTCCACCTCTTGCTCCCTTTTCAAAATATAATTTATTTAAGGATAAGATTCTACCCTACAAGCTTTGTCTTGGAAGTTAATGCCAAACCATTTAAATGACAAATATCTTGAAATTTCATATGAAACTCAACATTATTAGCATGCATTATTAGTTGGGTATAGAGCTTTACAGAAAAAAAAATTCTCCATTCATCATGGTTCTTGCCTGAAAGTCCATGGAACAAAAAATCAATTAACAAGAGAAAAACAAATGGAAATTTAATAATTTAAAGATCTTCTATGTACTTGGGCAATAACCCAGAAAAATGAGCTTTTTTCTGGAGATCAAACTCAAACAGGTAGTACTAGAACTCCAGTTTAAATATCTTTGTTCTCTGAAACAGAGAAATGAGGAGAGAAGCCCAGGATATACCCTGTATGCAAGGTAAGACTTGTTAAGTAGTTTTCAATAGCTGGTTTATCCATTAAGTTCTATGGATTTTCTCCTCCCTTTCTTCCTGATGCATAGAGGGAGCTGCCCTTACAAACGGAGATTTCTTTTATAGATATAAACTTCTTTTATAAAAGTGTAACTTTTTTGAGCTTCTGCTTCTGCAAGGTCTCAAGATGAAGAGCACAAAGTAATCCTTATGCAAAAGAGGCAGAGTCACACCATGATGTAGTCTGATCTCCTACAGCTATATTTTGGGATAACATCTCCTGCATCTTATTAGGTCAAAGCCAAATGACTTAGCAAGTAAAACACCAAGTACAAATTCAAAGAAGAACAGCAAAATTTCTGCTCCACATTCTCAGATCAGGGGTGGTAAAATGGGAAGACCAATGTAACTAACTTATTTGTAATTTGAGGAAGCTGGAAGGAAAAGTCCAACCCAGTATGATGCTAATTTAAGAAAAGTGCTTACTGCCATCTATGGGCATCATGCTTCTCTGACCTTCAACTCCAAGAGCCCAAACTGACCAACGGGTCCAAGCACTGCACTTTGAATTCCACAGGTGCATTTGCTCTAAATCACATTTTCCATGAGCTGCTCTTAGCCAGTGACTGAGTAAAGCCTGAAACTCAGGCCCTTGTGCTTGTCAGGCATGTGCTTATTAAGCCACTGAGCTATCTTTCTGTCCCTATTTCTGTGAGACACAAGACTTCTCTGATAGGAAAATTTTATTTACTTACTTTTTAAAAAATGTATTTGTTTGTTACAGGGTCTCACTACGCAGCTTGGACTCATAATAATTGCTTTCAGCCTCCCCAGTGCTGGGATTACGGCAAACACCACCACACCTGGACTGTGTGACTGGCTCAGCCCACCCTGGGGACAGGGATGGTGTGACTTGTGGTGCCGGTGATCAAACTGCAGTTCCTGTGCTTCTCTAAGCAGGCGCTTTGGTCCACTGAGCCCTCATCAGCCCCAATGGGAAGCTTTAGATGAAGGATGTCCTAAGGTCCTCGTCAAACTTCCTCTAAAGCTCCATTGCTCCCACCAGCCGTGTACTGATCCTTTCCAATTTTTCTTACAGTTACCCCCCTTAATACATTTCTTGCGCATTTGTCTTGGTGTCTGCTTCTCAGAGGGTGCAAACTCACATATCGTCTTTAGCAGCCAAAACTTAACTATGAGGGGATTATCATTCCCTGCTGTGAGCCTGTCTCCTGCTGGGAGCTGCATCTGACAACTAAAGAGAATAATGGTGATCATAGCTGGGTCATCGTGCTAGACCTGCAGGGGAGGTTGGGAAACACATACAAGAATGTGTTGTCCTCAGGCAGCTGCAGAACAGAACATACTTCTACACTGACCTTCTCAACTGAGATTTGAGCCAAATGATTCCCTGTGGATGGGGCTGGTACTCCCGTACTTTGTATGATAGCAATGGCTCCAGACTCTACGCATCAGAGGCAAGCATGGCCCTACCAGAAGATGTTGATGTTTCCAAATATCCTGTGGGGTGAAATCTTCAATTTTCTTTTTTTTTTTTTTTGGGGGGGGGGGACCGGGGTTCAAACTCACAACCTTGCACTTGCCCAGCAGGCACTTGTACCTAAAATCTTCAATTTTCATGCAGAAATGGAAACTGGACATTGTAGATGGACAATGATGACACTGTTACAGTCTGGCAAAAGGTTAATGGGTAATTATAAAATTGACATTTTTCCTGGGCTTATTATAATAGAGATACCAATTTGGAAATCTGATTCTAATCCTTATTAATTATGGACCTTAGGTATACTCTTCAATATCTAGAATTATCCAAATAGAAGGATAAAGGCAATTTCTCTAAGACGTTCCAGTCAGCATAAGACTTCTAATAGCCACAAGTTTGAAGGTTCTCAGGGTCACCCTCATTTTGAGCTAGCTGTCTACAAATTCAGGGATTCTCATGGACTCCCTCACAGTCAATGCATTCCCAGGATTATTTATGGATCTAGTAGGGTACACAATACTTAGGATTACAGTTTATTGTTCAAAAGAATATAAGTCATAACCATTCAGAGGAAAAAGAACAGAAGGAGAAACTTGGGGCTGGAAGGGCTCCAAAAAGCAGCTTCTGGGCCCACAAGGACATGTCACCCTCTGGCTTCAATGTGTGACAATCCGTGTATGGAGTACTGCCAACCCTGAATGCTCACCCAAGCAACAATGTTCAGTGTTTTATTGGCTTTTATTATCACAATAATTGAATCATTGCCTATTTGGTTGAAATCAATCTTTAGCTCCCATTCCTTCCCAGGGGCTGGGGTGATATCACATAGCTGATACCCCAAACCTCTAATCACTTAGTCTTTCTGACATTGTCAGTCCTTACCCTGAATCATCTCATTAGCATAAGCTGTCAGTGTGGCCCAAGGGACACCTCACAAATAACAAAGATATTTCAGTAAATTACAAGGACTTAGAGGTTACCGTGAGTCTTTTTATCCTTCTATCCCTGCTAGGAGCTAAGACCAAACTTTGCTTTGAGTGAAATTAATTCTAAAAGCAGCTAGCACCAGAAAAATTTATCTTTTCATTTGAGAAAATATTTTGATAAGCCCTTCTTGTGCCAGTCGTGAGCAGCATTCATTAGTGTTTTTTGGTTCCCTTTCTCTGGCACGTGGTAGAGTCTGCTGTCCCTTTTGAAGTTAGGTGAGTCACAACAGTGGCATATGGAAGACTTCATGAGTCAGTATTCAAATGAACCACATTTGAATGCTTTAGGTAGTACAGTGCCCATCAGTCTGTGGCCTTGATAGAGGATGCTGAGCACAATGTCCTCAGCTGACCTCTAGTCAACTAGATCATGAGCAAAAAAAAACTTTTATGGTTTAAAACCATGAATACATGTGGCTTGCTGGTTACCACTGTGATACAGGAGATTAGAGCTTGGGCAAACTGTCCATAATGGAAATCTGGGAAATGCACAGAAAGAAATTCCCAGAAGTTCTGCATCTACAGCCAATCAGAGAAGACTATGTTCAAGTCCTCTTGCAGGAACTTAAGAAGATTTTTATCAGGACACCCTGAGGAGTGGGAGATGCAAAAACCAACCATCATTATGCTCATGGTTACTCTGTTTTCTTTAATACCTGTCTGCTCTCACCCTGTAGAGCGGCCTTTTCCCCCCTAATTTTGACTAGCCTATGGTCACTCTGTAGAGCACGTTTCTTTTCTATCCTTAATATTTGTAAAACCTCACTTCCTTTTGTGCTTTTTTTTTTTTTTTTTTTTTTTTTTTTTTTTTTTTTTTTTTTTTTTTTTTTTTTTTTTTTTTTTTTTTTTTTTTTTTTTTTTTTTTTTTTTTTTTTTTTTGTATTTTAGGGGAGGGTTTGTAGGGTGTTTAGAACCTCACTACTAGATTTGACTTATAATGATCCACCTGTTTTCAGCCTCCAAGGAGCTGGAATTACAAGAGCGCACCACCATGCCTAGCCTCAACTGCCACCTCAGCAGACTCCGGGGGTGGAGCTGGCATGGCAGGCCCAAGGATCAAACCCCTGGCCCCTGCACCAGCGTGCAGGTGCTTTAATGCACTGAGCTATTTGGCCTGGCTCCTTTTGTGCTTTCTTGACCAATTCTTTTTTCAGGACAGAAAGAACCTAGAAAACACCCCCAGAACCTTATAAAAATAATATAACCTAGACCACTCTGGTAACAAATGTTAGGAATACAAAAGGAGATTCTGACAGAAATTAGCAACAATGACTCTGTCTGGGAAGGGGAAACACTGTCTTGCTCTATTGGTAGAGAGAACTGAAGAAGAGCTAGAACAAAGAAATGAATCCACAGAAGGACAGGCAAAGGCCACACAGGCCCAGGGAGAGGCCTATGCTGTCTGTGTGTGTGACATTCACTATTAAAATAAGATTCCAGGGGCCCGGCGGAATGGCTCAGTGGTCTAAAGCGCCTGCTTGGGGAAGCTTGGGCGGCTTCAGGGACCGCGGTTCGATCCCCGGCACCACATGCAGCGCCAGCCCTGCCCTCAGGGTGGGCTGAGCCGGCCATAAAGATGAGTAAATAAACAAAGGTTCTGAAACAAGAATAAAAATAATAAATAAAATAAAAAATTCTTAAAAAAAAAAA
>PVJA010030815.1:0-25485 GCA_004027025.1 Myocastor coypus
TATTTTTTTCTATATCTTTTCTGAAAAATCTAAATTATAAGTCCTAACATAGAAAATCACTAAATATTCTTATTATTTAGCTGTATTGGCAGAGATAAGAGGCTACATATACTTCTAGGGGAAAATGAAGAATGCATAGTGTTGAACTCTCCAGGAGAGGTAAATATAAATACTATGTATATGCATATGTTATTTTTACATATAATCTAGTGTTTAAGTAATTTAAATAATTTAAACAGAGCCGGGCGTGGTGGCTCACACCTGTAATCCCAGCACTTGGGAGGCTGAGGCAGGAGGATAGCTGCGAGTTCGAGACCAGCCTGGGCTACAAAAGTGAGCTCAAAGCCAGCCTGAACTGCACAGTGAGACCCTGTCTCAAAAAGCCAAAAAAAAAAAAAAATAATAATAATAATAATTTAAACACAGCTTTACATTAGGAAAACATTAAGAGATAGTAATTATGAAATATTTTTCCTCTATTACTCATATTGCTTTTTTAAAAACAATAAGGCATTTTGTTTTCTCTGCAAGTGTTTTACTTTAATTAAGTCATCCTTTCCTGTTAGAAATTTTAATATATAGTAGCAGAACTAAGCGTCACACGATTCTAGTATAGAATTATAAACAGTATTGTGAGAGACATTTCAGTGAATGCTGCCTTTAGCTTTCTGACAAGCTTCATTTCCTCTTCTCCCGTGTGCGTGCTGGCAAACCCTAACCTGCTGCCTTACGGATGCACGAATATTTGAATGAAGGACGAGGGCGTCACGTGAGCGGTGCAGCTGCCTGCTGCAGATGTTGATGTCAGCCCTGCCTTCTGTGTAGCCGAGAGGGAACTGCCGCCATGAATGCAGCTGGAGCGTGGAGGAGTCGCTACCTCTGCGCCAGGAAGGATTCCCGCATCTCGGCGGTGCTGTCCTTTTTTCTAATCATATTTGTTCCTGTACACTGCTGAAAAAGATGCCTAGAAGACAGTCTTTCCAAAATGACACAGCCTCCAGTTCGCCTTACAATATGTTTGGCTACTATGAACTACAAACCTGATTTTTGTTGATTTCCTACTTCAAATAACTTTTTAAGTAGCTACTTAAATCCTGTTCTCATGCAGCAGTTTTAAGAAAGAAAAGATTTTTTTCCCCCTAGGATATTGGGGTAAATACGGCAGGAGCCAAAAAGAAAAGGCCCCCTTCTTGAGTCAGTAGCATACCAGGTCTTCCACATCTCCATTCATCTGAACTTGGACTTTAAGTTCATGTTTGTCCTCTCAGTGTGACTCACAACGATAAGTCCTGGTGACATTGTGAATTGAAAGGGCTCAGCCTCAAGTTAATTCATGGTGTGCCATGGCCAAGCCCTGAACTAGCTGGGAGGCCAAGGTGGATTATTTAGAGGGTTGTTCCGGTAGTTTCATCAGCTGGCACATATGGTACTATAAAATGATGCTAAATGCATCCTAGAGATTATCTGCCCACTGTTGTACAATGCTGTAACTTCTCCACAACATGGAAAAATTGTGACTCAGTAATTCATCCAACAAGTTCGTCTATGAGTCAATCACAATTAGCTTTTACATTTTTTAACCTATAATGCCACAGTCAGATGCACAAAAACGAAAATCTGGAACATTTAATGAAGCACAACAACTTACGAAGAACTTCCTGTCTTTATATATGAAGACACTTAGTTTTAAATTACATTTTAATTTTTAAAATTAAAATAATTTTGCCGGGCGTGGTGGCGCACGCCTGTAATCCCAGCACTTGGGAGGCTGAGGCAGGAGGATCTGTGAGAGTTCGAGACCAGCCTGGGCTACAAAACTGAGCTCAAGGCCAGCCTGAACTGTACAGCGAGACCCTGTCTCAAAAGAAAAAAAAAAAAAAAAAAAAAAATTAAAATAATTTTAAATTTCATTTAAAATAATATAAATAATCTATGAAGTTTTAAGTAAGAAGCACTAGAAGAAAAATATCCTTAAATTAAACCATGTCTATTTTAATTTTTGAATTTGGAGAAAGTTTAGTTAATGATACATTCAAATCACGTGAACAATTTTTAGAATAGAATGCAAAGGACATTACTTATTTTTAACTGTCTCAAAATTTTCCTGTGAGAAAGCTATTTTAAATTATAGGGCCAGGGAGATAGCTCCTTGACAAAAGTGCTTGCCTGCCAAGTTCCAGGTCATGAGTTCGAACCCTGGTACCAAAAAAAAAAAAGAAAGAAAGAAAGGAAGGAAGGAAGGAAGGAAGGAAGGAAGAAAACTATTTTAAATTATATAAGTACCCAGGGGCTAGCCAAATATCTCAGCGGATTAAAGCTCCTGCAAGCAGGTGCAGGGGCCACGGGTTCAATGCGCCAGCCCCGCCCCTGGAGTGCACTGACAGGACAATCGAGATGGGCGTGGTGCACAGGCCTGCAATCCCAGCCCTCGGGAGGCCATAAACAGACCTATCACTGTGAGTCTGATCTAGTAGGGAGACCCTGAACACCCTGTAGACCCTTCCCTAAAGTAAAGAAATAAAATAAGCACCCAAGACAAACACCTGATTTTAAAGCCTTCACGATGTTGTATTCTCTTACCAGTGAGATTTGGCTTTCAGTTATTTTGACTGCGTCCTCTCTGATGGTGTCAAGATTAAGGCTAGCATGAAAGGAAAGAATGGCTGGGGTGGGAGAGAGTGTAAGAGGAGGAAGGGAGGCAGGAATGAATAGGTAGATGGATGAGATAATTGTGCTATTTATGTTACTTCACTGGAAGGAGCGCCTAGTGCTCACACTGTCCGATCAGTTTTGCACACCTATATCTGAGAACCACTTTGAAGGCGACACTGTGTAATCATAGCCATTCTTTCTTTCCTATCATCTTGATTTGAAATTCTGTATTGGTTTTTATTGCTTTTTTTTCCCCCCTCTTTAAAAAAAAAAACCCCACAGATTGGCAGAAATGTGGCCATGGCATATGGCAGCAATTCAGTTTATTCATTAGCCCAAACAGGCAGAAAACATTACGAATGCTAATAGAAATTAAAATTAACAGCCAAGAAACGTGAGCATCAGATGCTGGGGAAGATCGAGGGAAGTCCAGAAACTCTGACAGGACATTTACGCAGCAGCATGGCCAGGTCGTCTAGGGAGAAGGCTCCGCACAGCGGTTGGGTGCCCCGGAGAGGACACCCCACCTCCTGTGGGATTCGCACGGGATGTGCGTGCGGACAGGGACGCAGTCCCGGAGCTTCACGGTCGCAGCGACACTCGAGGAACGAATGGAGACAGGGACGATTCTAGAAGACTCCCAAGAAAACCCACTTGGGTTGTGCCCCAGTTGTGGAGTCGGCTAACTCTTCACACACGCGCGCGCGCACACACACGCACACATATATACACACATGAACACACACGTGCATGCACATATGCACACGTGCATACATACAAACACGTGCATGTGTACACATACATGCAGATGTGCACACACACACATGCACACATGAAATACATATTCACACACAAATACATGCATGCGCACACATACATACACATACGCACACATGAATACGCAGATGTACATGCACACATACACACACGTACATATGCACTCACACACGCCCATCAGTGGCCCTCAGCAACAGAACTCTCATCTCTTAAAGCCACGCCCCTCACTGTGGACTGCTTCCCTTCAGGGTGGCATGCAGGGCTCCACAGTGGGCTTCTTCCTGACCCTGACCCAAGGCCGGCCAGCGATGAGATTCTCTGCTCCGACCTTGGGACTCAAACACAGTTCTGGACTACTCAGCCTGCAGCCTCTGCCCTGTCCACGCGCGGGGCAAGCTGCACGGCCCTGTGTCCCCCCTTGCCGTGGATCCCTGCCTTCTGCAGTTCCGGGAAGCCCTGGTTCGTGCTTGCTTACCTCGATTACAGTTTCTCTTCTCCGACGTGGAGTGCAGGGGCGCAGCTGAGCTCTCCGCAGTCGTCTCTGCCCAGAACGCTCTAGAGCTATAACGTTAGTGAGGCTGGGGAAAGCTTTTAGGGTCCCAGTCTCGATGTTCTGCACGAGGTCCCGCACCTCGGCTGGGACGCAGCGTGCACTACACCTTCACACCCTGGCCCTGGGTTCCCAGTTTCTGCAGCCGCTGTCTCTCGGTGCTGGCCGCGTCAGCGCTGGGCTTGGGCTGCTACTGGGAAGCGTTCTGGGCACGACGCCAGCCCCGCACTTAGCCGTTATCAATCAGGCAGCTCATTATTGTGTGGCACGACCAGAGGTGGCCCTGAGAGTTCTTACCCGGTGAGCTGCCACCTTGTCCTGTAGATGCCCCCAGGAGCTCTCTGCCCGTGGGAACTGTAGTTGCCACCGTGCCAAATCCAAGATTTTTCAGAGAGCACAAACCAGCCAGGCTGTGTGGCTCTCGGCGTGTGTAAGGCGGACTGGGGTGTACAGAGGCCGCAGGTAATTCTATCGTTTTCCATAGGATCAGCTGCGAAACACCAACTGTAAACTACGTGAAAATTGCTGTCAGGCTCACACTTAGGTCACCTGCGGGGCGGGGCTGTTCTATCTGCTCAGCATAGAGCGTTGCATGTTGGACGTCTGCTGATACTATGTTTAATATAGTATTCTTTCAAAAACATTTTATTTACTGTAATTGTAAGTGCTACACTAAAATAAACCTCTTGAAAAATGTACTTTATGTTTTATAATACACATTTTACAAGTTTTTATTTATATAAATAGTATATGATATATAATATCATGTGTGCTGTATACCTATATTACCTGCAGAGGACGTGAGACTGCTTGCAAACATCTACTGAAAGAACTACATTTTCTAAGCAGTGGATTTGTTATCGAATTGTAAGATGGACCTTCAACTAATGAAATGCTGCGCTGAGGGAGTGCGTCAGGTAGTACCTGACCCTCCTTGATGCTTAGGAAGATGCGAAAGCAGAAATGGCATCGTCCTCAACACAAGGACCCTTACTAGGTGGACCGCGGTGGCACTCCCTCTCCGCCCAGCTCTCACACCAGTCCTGCCCCTGCTGGAAGCTGGTCTCAGTCCTTCTTCGTCCGCATGCTCAGCAGCTGCGATAACCAGAGGGTGAGTGGTGCTGTGAGCGCCTTAGAGCAGCCGGGAGGAGGAAGGCCGGCCGGGAAGAAGGTCGCGGAGCGTGCGCTATTATGTTGTGCACCTCTTTCCGCTGGGTCCGACTCCGCCTGTTCTGCAGAGTCAAGTGATTGTGGCAGGCAAAGTTCTGGATAGAGTCAGGGCATCCAGGAAGCTGGGGTGGCACAGCTGCAGACCCTCGCAAAACGGAACTTGGAAAACTGCTTCAGAAGGTCAGCAGCATGATGGAACGAGTGTGATTATCTGAGGGGGGTATTTTGAGGGAAAAGTAACAGCAATGCGTTTTTCACTGGAATTTTTATTTAGCCACTCCTCTATTTTATAGAAATCAGTATCAAATAATGTGTGATTACAGTTGCAACATCTGAGAGGCAGAGGCTGGGCACAATGCGCTGAGCTGCTCCCCGTTTCTGTCACTATGTTTCTTTTACCTTCACATGAGTTGCTTGGCAGGGGAAGAGAAAAACAAGTAAAACTGATCAAATCTGATACGCATACATACCCATTCCCTGTGATAGATGGATCTATTATGTTTTCCAAACATATGGTAGTAAAAATTATACACAGCAAAAGAGAATAGGCTGAAATGTGTGATGCTGTATCATACAAAGATGTACAAAAGTTGGGTACAACATAAATATATAACGAGAAATACACACAAACACACACTAAGGTACCTCTAAAGTCCTACTTGTGTACTGGCCCACTTTGTCCCTCTTTTATTTACAAACTAGCTTATTTTAAAAAATACAAATCAGCTTAACCCCGATTCTTGTTTTTTTCCATGACTTTTGAAACCTGTCATCTCTTGTGATCTCCGCGGTCTCTGACTGTGTCTTCTACACGTCATCTTTTTTCTGTCCACTTCTCCACCCTGGCTTCCATTGCTGCTTGCAAGTACACCGTCCAGGTCTCCTCAGAGCTGTCTGCCCTTGCCCAATGTCCCTGCTCTTGCCGCGCTGCCCTCTCCACATCTCCCCTCAGGGTCTTCCGAATCCCACCTCACCAGTGAAGCATGTCTAAAGGCCTAAGGTTGTATCGCACTTGCACCTTGCCCTCTTCTCTACAGCTTTCTTAGGTTTTGGTAACTTAATCCTAGTTATTCATTTCAGCGCCTTTTCCTTTAACCGACTGTTGGAGTTGACAGGATAAGAATTGGTGTCTTTTTTTTTTTTTTCCATATTGTAGTCTCCTGTCTTAGACCAATGCCTGACATAAAGTAGAACTGTTACCTACTCAGTAAATGAATAAGTACATGAGTTAGAGAAAAGAAAGTTATGATTTTGAGTAGAAAAATACCAGATTTAGTAGTAGATCCGGAGCTTATAAGTGGCAGTTTGGATACAGCCATCACATTCAGCTCATTAGGAGGCACATGGGGTTGGAGAACACTTTAGAAGCATACGATTGGCTGGATGGAGAGGTGGAGCTGCATGTGAGCGTGCTCGGGGAAGACAAGATAGCAGTTTGATCATTGCTAATCTGAAAATCTGAAATTCAGAATATTCCAAGGCCTAAAACGTGGAGCACCTGCATGACACCACAGGAGAAGATTCCACCCTTGACCTCATGTGACAGTTTGCAGTTAAGACACAAGTACACGACAAATAGCTTATTCACTGTCTCCAAGGGAGAAAAGACAGGCCAAGCCCCCTTCTGCTGCAGGGCATCTTTTCTATATACACCCAGATTCTCGCATAGAAGTGCACCCTCTAGGAGCCCTGGGATGGCACATGTGAAGGCCCATTCCTGACAAATGAACCTATCTAACCTTTTGTTGTCATTCTCACTGGTTTCCCAAAGCAGTTGAATTTGAAGATAAGGCTATAGGTAGCAATTTAACTGCCTTATAAGAATTGGCAAATCCTGGAATTACTCCAGCTATACTTAGCAGAGGTAAGGTTGGCACCAGAAGGCCATGGTGGTGATGATGAAGATGTCAACGGTGACAGCCATAACCTGCGTGGCAGATAAGAGATGGAACAGCCAACAGCAAACATGCCTCAAGGCCCTCCCAAACCTAGAAAGCTGAGTTGCTTCCCTTTCCAGTAGACATTCTTTAGGCTGTACCCAAGTCAACAGAACATATGAATATTTAGGGTCAGAGCAAGAGTGTTTTGAAAAGCCAAGTTCCTTCTCTTCTTCTGAACTCTAAAGCTGCAGAAATAACTACTTTGAAAGTCTGTTAAATAGAAGACTTGGTGGATAAAGAACACTGTACAAGAAAGACTGTACATGATTACATGAGAAGTATACGAGTCTTTCCCAGATTGATTATTCTTAGTGTGGTTTTAATGGGACACACGGATAGAAATTGACATGAAGGAGTCTAACACCACCCAGTTCAGGATTCCCTGGGTGTGGATTTCTCTGCTGACTCTGAGGGGAGAAACCCTCATCTTATTAAAGCAGTGGTCTCTATGGGGTGTGAGTGATGGGTGCTTATAGCACTTAATTCTGTGTTCCAATAGAACTGTACAGGTAAACATAATAAAAGAGCATCGAATGTTGCTTTTCAACACAAAATGAAATGACCATTCTTTCTACTGGTGTGCAATTTCCTTACACATCTTTAGTTTTCAAGTACCTTCAAAGGACTTCCTTAATTTTCTTTTGCAAATCTCTCTGGAGAAGCTTTTTCCCCCCCAACTATTTGATAAAGACAACATAGGCACACATAGTGATGTGTACAGTAATCACATAGTACTATGTGAATGCTATTAGTTTAATGATTAGTATTCAGTGGCAATCATAATTTAGCTGAGAGTTGTCATATTGTTTCAGAATGTCATACATCTGGGAATGTTCCTAGTAGTTCTGTATCATGTTGGGTTGTCTTCTCTCTTGGCTGTCCATTCCCATGAGTATAAAAAGAGCAATGCAGTGACTGCTTCAAAATAACTTGGAGTAGCTTGGAGTAGCTTGGAGTAGCTTGGATTTACTGAACACTGTGCAGTCTTCCTCCCCATCCATCCCAGAGTTCTTCCACAAGTGAGAAAAGCCCACACCTTCAGCTGCTTTTGCCTCTGCCTAGCTCTCATTTACCACCTAGGAATCATGAGTGTGTGAGTGGGGTGGGGAATTGGACCCTGATGCCATGCACTGGATGCCTCGCTCACCACTCCTCATTCAACATCCTAGGAGGTTCACTGACCCCGACAGAGTAGGTGGCTGGGAATGAGTCAGAGCTGTGTTGGCAGAGTGATGAGGTCATCCCCTTCACACCTACTGTTTTGGGTGCGTTGATCATAACAAAATAATTTTTCATTAATATGAATAAATAAATCAGGAGGAATATTACTTGAAAAACAATAGTTTTGATGTTTTAGTACTCTTTGAACTTACATGAGCAAAATATCATGATGAGATTCACAGGGTCACTGTAAGACCAATTGCTTTTAAAGATAGAATTTATGTGTTAGGAAGCAATGAATACAATTTAGAAACTGTTAGGAAGCTTTTCACTTAACTCCCTTCTTACCCCTACCATAACTGCTCCAGAGTATACAGGTCGACACATTTCTTAGGCTGTTAGGATTGTTCTGGGGAAACTGCATAGTTAAATTTGTGGTCCATGAAGAGGGTGAAATTTTTTGAAGCTGGGAATAATCTAAGAGCAAGGAATTATAATTAAAATGACAGCATCTAGGCAAAAATCTTGAGAATGCCAGATATCTGAACACTGGGTAACCACAGGGTCAGTATTTGGTAGCCACCTTCTTTGGGAAAAAGAGACTCTTGTTCATTAATGGAGCATCAAATAAACACAGCAGCCTACACAGTGAAATATCTCCTCCTTAGAGCATTTACACATTCCTGTTTTATTCTATGACATATGATAGATAAATTCTCAAGAATGTTACAGAATTATAGTATGACTGAGTAATCCAATAGTATGATTTTTAAGCCAGCATATGTTGAGTAATAATTAAAATGATAAATAAAAATATTGTATGATAGTGTTCCTGTCTTCTCTGATAATCTTTCTCTGTTGAGGTGAATTGTGCTGAAATTGCATTTATTTACACTCACTAAAATACAGTATGCACCGTAACTAGGAGGTGTGAGCGCATGGCAACCGAAATGAATAGAAACGTGCCTTTCTCTACCTATCATCTGCCGGGAGACTGAATTCCATCCATGACGTCAATATGAACATGACTTCCTATATGCTCTACCAACTACCAAATGATGTCAAGACATAATTTTATTATCATTATTATTATCATTACTATTACCATTATTATTATATTTTGGGGATACTGGGGATCAAACTCACTACCTTGTGTTTGCCATGCAGCTGTAGATGCCACTGAGATATCTCCCCAGCCCCTAAAACATCACTTTTTTTCTTTTTGGTACTGGGTTTCAAACTCAGGACCGTGTGTTTACGCCACTGAGTGACTTTCCTGGCCAAGATATGACTTTAATTTAGTAATTATATTCACATGTTCAGAGGGCAGGAATTGAAAACATACCTTTCATAGGCAGCAGCTAAAGGCATCAACTGCTGGATGTGGAGACTCGACGCTTCTGAGTTTTTTCCTTGTCACCTGTAGGAGCTGGATCCTGAAACATTCCTATAAATAAGAAAAAAATATTAACGAAACCATAACATAAACTCATGTTTCTATTCATTGAGCTGGTCTATTTACAATAAAGGCTGTCGACGAGTACAGATGAAATTGCCAAATATCTACATATTGCTTAACAGAGTAAAAATTTATTTCTAATGAAAATTATTGAAATACATTGCTTAAACTGTTGACATTTCATGAGACATATTTCTTTGCGTTCTTTATCTACATCTAAAGACCTTAGCAATTTTATAATCCTTCAGTCTGAATCATCCAAAGGTGATTTTCTAGAAGACATAATTTTGGTTAAAAATGTTCAGTTATGAATCTATAGGTGATGTCAAAATTTACTTCACAAATGCTGCTTATTCATTCCTAAGACCTTTTTTTTTTTTTGTAAAAGTAATTACCCTTACGAGGTATCTTTTTACTTTTTGATAAGAATGCTTTTCAATATTTAATACCATTTAGTGTTACGTCCAACCGTTAACCATTTTGAGATAACATCCTTAGGGGCAGTAAATAAACTGAGGTTATACTATCTTGCATTTTTCTTTTGAACTCATAGAAGTGACTCCACAATTTGCCTAAGCTAGACTTCATTGAATATTCTCAAATCATAATGTTCAAAATTATATAACTCACAGTATATATGGAAAATGACTAGACTTCTGCTTCCATGTAATTACAATGAATCATCATCCTTCTGTCACAGATGAGTATATTTACTTTATTTTGTTCCTTTTTTCTGACATTAGAAAGTAATAATATTACTGATATTTCTGGAAAGTAGTGAGGTGTAAATTAACATAATATTAGCAACCTTGTACCTTTGTACATGATTAATACTTGACAAAAGGCAAATAAATCATGATTTCCTATATTTTTAAAAAAAGAATCCCAAATTTTGTGTTGTTTTGCTCTTTAATGTTAATTTTTAAAAGGACTCTTCAATATATACATATAAGTAAAGCATCTGCACAGAAAGGTAGGCTATACAGGCAATTTTATCATTTTATATCTATTAAATAACTGGGACCAATTATTGAAGACAAAAATTTCATTTTCTATCAATTAATATATGTTTGTTACTTTATAATTTTGTTTCAAATATCTTTAGAGAGAAAATATGCACCTGTAAACCTGTAGCCCTTTCTGACTTGCATGTTAAATGTGGGTATTTTTCTGCCCCACACTGCATGCAATGACAGGTAAGAGTTTTCATGCCAATCTAGAAATCTGTCTCTAATTTAGGAGTTGAGAAATCAGAGTGTGCTAATTTATACAAGCAACATGACTGAAAGTATTCAGAGTCCCAGAATAATCTTCCAAACTCTGCTTGAGCCACTGTTTCCAAAATAGTGTGTGTGTGAATTAAAAAAACAAAACAAAACAAAACAAAAAAAAATGCTAACGCTCAATTTAATGCTATAGAAATTATCTATGATGAAATGCAAACTAAATATTCATGTCTGAAACTATGTGGGAAGGAAAACAAATTTAATTAGTTGGCTGGGCCACGGCAACAAAGCCAAGAAATTTCTGAAGCCAACTCATCATTGTAGCCCTATGCTCGAGAGAATGCTGACTGAGGATGTGAAAGACAAATTTCATCTCAAAGTGATTAGCCTTTTTTTCATTAACATTGACAAATCCCGAGCTCAGTTCCATGGGTTGATACATGAAAGCACAGTGCTTAATTTCTAGCCTTGTTTGTGCCATCAATTCTGTAAAGTGTTTCTTCATTTTGTGACGCTCTTTGGCCTCCTGCTCTGCACTTATGCCTGGTCGTAGCCCTTGAGTGCTGATTAGTAATTCCATCAGGAATCAGCTGTGCTTTCTTCATGCTCGTAATTCAGACTAAGGAAGATGCTGACCCGTTTCATGCTGCCAAAAATGCTGTAAGAAAAATATAAATAGACGGAAGTCCAGGGAGTGGGAGGTCACTCGCTCGTCACCAAGAGCATAGCAATGCCAATTCTGGGGGCCAGCGCTCAGGATTTATGGGATGAAGAGACAGAAACCTTGAGCCCAAGGCTGGAATAGAATCTTAGAGAACACTTACACCACATTAAGTCTTTGGAAAGTTGATTTTATAGTCAACAGAGCAAAAGAAAGATTCTGATTAGGGAAGTTCTCCTCTGGCTACATTGCCTTTTCATTGTTTAATCTATAAAAGAAAGGAGATTGATTTGATTTTTATGTCTTTTTGTTCCTCAATTTTATGATTCACAATTTTATTTTTCTCAGATGGGGAGCACGGTCGAACATCTTTTCATGAACTTGTAGGCTACCTGTAATTCTTCATCTGAGAAATGCCTATTTATTTCAGATGACCGTGTTTGCACTGACTTTTTAAATTTGAGGACGTCTAATTTTTTTGAGTTATTCATAGATACCTGTGTATGAGTCCTCTGAGGAGCAGCTGGCAAATCTCTTGGTCCACCCTATAGGTTGTCTCTTCACTAGTTAGTGGTTTTGTCTGCTGTGTAGGTATGGCCAAACAAGAAAGGAGGAATAAAGATGGAGAAGAGGAACAGAGAGAGACAGACAGACAGACAGACAGACAGACAGACAGACAGACAGTGAGAGAGACAGAGAAAGAAACAGAGAGACAGAGACAGAGACAGAGACAGAGACAGATACAGAGACATGGAGAGAGAGAGTCCGAGATAGAGAGACAGAAACACACAGAGAGAGAGAGAGACAGAGACAGAGACAAAGAGACAGAGTCACACAGAGAGACAGATAGACACAGAGACATGAAGAGACAGAGATGCAGAGAGACAGAGACATGGAGAGAGAGAGACAGGGAGAGACAAAGAGACAGAGATGGAGACATAGGCAAAAAGACAGACAGACAGGCAGACAGAGACAGGGAGAGAGAGAGAATGGAGGAATGAATAAAACATTTAGGTATTTTGACTGCTAATGTCAGTCTGCTGTCTATACTGTCTTTAAAGAAAACTTGACTGACTCTTACAAAAGCCAATGAGCTGTGGAGGGTGGTAGCAAGGTGAGGGGTTCCTTTCTAAATGTTCATTTCAAGCAGTTATTTTAAGAAGAATTCACTCTTTGAGAAGCCTTTGCTTTGTGAGAATAAGTAGTGTGTATACTCTACTAATGCTTGTTGTCCTCGTTACAAACAAAGCTGGCAATGTGTCCGCAGTGTTCGATGTGGTCCTGCCTGCAAACCTGGGCAACAATTTAAACATTTGCTCACCTAGAAGGTCCTATTCAGTGTGCAGTAAGTTCTGTTTAGCAGGATGCATATAGCCTTTGTAGATTTTGGAGAGACTGAGAGCTCGTGTTTAAATTAATCCCATTTATGAAGTTTTCAATAGGGTAGCTGGATTTAGCTTTTTAAAATAGAAGCCCTCAAGTTTCATTTAATTCCAGGTAATCACTAATCACATGAACACACAACAAAATTACTGTTTGACCATCTAAAATTCAAATTTGGATGGACATACCATGTTTTACCTGGATCTCTTAGACAGTCTTTTTTTTTTTTTTTTTAAGATAAGTTAACAAAATTAGGGGATTTTAGAACTTGACTATTTTATTTTTACATTTCCACATTTGTTTGAGGAAAAAGTTAATTCCGAAAATAATGGGCAAAGGCAGAGTTTCTTTCTCTGGTGAAATTTCGGTAGTTGCGTACTGTGCACTGTATAACTACACGTCCTTCTCATGTCCCGCGAGATCATGTCACGTTATTCCAGGGAGCGTTTCTTCCTGGAAGGGAGCCTGTTCTGTCATCCTCAGGAGCTCCTAAAGACTGGGGCAAATCACTGAGATTTGCCTCTGCTACTTCACATTTGAACTTTGCCAGTATGATCCCTCAGTTCACTGTGTCTTTCTATTGTTCTCACGTGGAGATGGAGGTAGATTCTTTATTAATTTATCCAGGGTCATTATTTCATTCATTCATTCATTCATTCATTCATTCATTCATTCATTCATTTTTTTTCTGTATTTTAGGACAGGGTCTGCAGGGTCTACAGGGTCTCACTATGTAGCTCACACTCCTAGTGATTCTCCCATTTTCAACCTCTCAAAGTGATGGGATTACAGGCGTGCATCACCACGGCCGGTCTCAGTCGCCATCTCAGTGCACCCCACAGGCAGGGCCAGCACAGCAGGCTGGAGATCGCACCCCTGCTGGTGCACAGAATCATTATTTTAGATATAGTCTTTTGTTTGAGGAATAGCTGATGAGCTTTCCCACTCAGTAGGTATTCTTTATACACCCTAAGTTGTTTCTTTCTCTCTGCAGAGGTTTATTTATGTATTTAGCATAGGGTCTCATTCTGCAGTTCAGACTAGTAGTGATCCTCCTGTCTAAACCTCCCCAGCACTGGGATTACAGGTGTGTTCCACCACACTTGGTTTCAGTGGACCACAATGAAAACCTGGGGTCCCAGGTCTGGCACAGCATGTGGTTCCACAGATTAAACCCAGGTCCTTGCACTTACCAGGCAGGGGGCTTAGATGGCTGAGCTATCTCCCCAGCCCTTTGTAGAGTTTTTTTTTTTTTTTTTTTTGTTATTGTTTTTGCTTTTTTTTTTTTTTTAAATGTGAGTTGATTTCATTTGTTAATTCTCAGTGGTATTTCTTGTGCCACTGGAGTTCTTGCCTGCATATTCCACAAGGTTTGCCTACTTCATCTTCCAGCAGATTGTTTAGACTTAAAAGTTTAGAACTTTAACCAGGTGTGGTGGTGCATGCCTATAATCTCAGCACTTGGGAGGCTGAGGTAGAAGGGTCAGTGCAATTTCGAGATCAGCCTGGGCTACAAAAGAGAGCTCAGGCCAGCCTGAACTGCACAGCAAGACCCTGTCTCAAAAAGACAAAAAAAAGAAAAGTTAGAACTTTGATCCTTTTTCATTTTAGATTAACACATGGTGACAGATATGGACCACGATTTAATCTGTACGTGCATAGGCAGCTTTCCCACTACCGATACTTTTTCATCTCTCTCTCTATAAAAGATTGTCTTTTGTGGGACGTGATTTTGGCTCCACCGTGAGAGGGCAAGCAGCCGCGTGCTCCTGGGGCTCCTCCTGCTGCCTCTCCTGTGTTGCTGGCTCACCTCTGCTCTGCTGCTGGCACGGAGTTTCGGCCATGGTGGCGGCTTACTGCACTCCTTGCGGCCCAGCAATGTGGCGTCTGCAGCGCTGTGACTCCTGCCACGCTCTTCCTCCCGGGCTCTTCTAGGGGTCTTCCAGCTCCATATGCACCTCAGGATGGATTTCTCCAGTTCTGAGAAGAGTCCTGTTTCTATTTTTATTGGGATTGCATTAGATCTACATGTCACTGAGGGAAAGAGTCATTTTTACTATGGCAGTTCTGTCTACTCAAGAATGGGCCGTAGTGTTTCCATTTCCTGGTGTCCTCTTTAGTTTCCTTTTCCAGAGTGGTGTAGTTTTCACTATAGAGGTATTTCATTCCCTTATTTAGGTTAATTTGTGTTTAATTTTTCTTGGTACTCTTGTTCATGATTTTTTTTCCCCTAAATTCTTTCTTAGTGAGTTAAATATTAGCATGCAGGAACTCTATTGATATTTGTGGGGTAACTTTGTATTTGGCAACATTATTGAATGTGGTTATAAGTCTTTTGTGAATGTGGGGGATCTTACCTGAGGAGGATGATGTCACATGCAAATAATGATAATTTCAGTTCTTATATCCTCTTGTTTCCTATATTTTTCCTAACTGCTATTTTTAACTTCCAGGCACCATGTGGAACAAGAGTCATGATAATACACACCCATGTATAAAGAGGAATTGGAGTAGGTCAGCAGGGCTTGTAAGATTTACTCTGGTCAGAAGTCTAAACTTTGGCTAATTCTGAATGAAGTACCTCAGTAGGTGTAGCCTGCATTTCAGGGTGCTTTTTTTTGCGCTCTCTCTCTCTCTCTCTCTCTCTCTCTCTCTCTCTCTCTCTCTCTCTCTTTCTCTCTCTCTCTCTTGTGAGCAGATTTACATAGCTTGTCCTTTAAAAATGTGTCGAAGACTCCACACTAAAAATAACAGGCTGTGCTGAGTCTGACACATTTAAGGCTAGCTACACACTATTGTACCTGTAGTGGTGCATACATTGTGTCAACTTGGCAGGATGCCTGGTGGTCGATACACTGTATCAGTTTGGCTGCACTGCCTGGCAGTTCCACACTGTGAGCTGTGAGGGCCCTGCCCCAGAATAACTCAGGTTGGGCACTATCTCCTTGCTTCCAGCACAGACTCCTCAGCCTCCAGACTGGATCCTTCAGCTTTCTGTAGCAGATTCTTCTGTCTTCCATTGCAGACACAACTCTTGACCATTAGAGACCATTAGGGTTTGCTAGAGACCTTTAAAAACCAGTAGAAACCAGTGAAGACCAGTAGAGACCGTTAGAGATGGCACACTACAGTGAGTATAAAAGCTTTGGGATTGAATCCCTCAGTTGGCAGTGCGTAGATGCTCTAGGCATGCTTCCTCATCTGATTCTGGGATTGGTACATCTTTTGCTATATCTGTTCCTTGTATTATATCTGTTTCTCTAGTAACACCCAGACTAAAACAGAATATGGTACCAGGAGTGGGGATAGAGAAACAGAATATAGTGGTGGCACTTTTTAATAGCCTTAAGTGTTCCTGGAATTGGCTTCGAGATTTGATGAGACTTGAAGACACCATGGTCTCATCTAGTATTAAGGACTATATTGGTATTCCTTGGCTAGAGGTTTTTAGACTAACATGCCATATAAATCTATTTCATTACCCTAATTCACTACTTGTGAGATGTCAGGAATCTAGAGATTCCATGCAGAAAATAATTTGAATCTCTTTGGCAGAGTAAGAAATATAATGATGTTGGCTGGTTGGTCTTAACCTCATTGGACAAACTTTTGAATGAAAGTGAGGAGCTTGAAGACACCATTTCCCTGCCTCCAGAATCAGATAAAAAATTTAAAGGTTTCTAAGTAAGTGGTCCTGACAGATAAACTCCTCTCTTTTAGCCACAAGACTGAGGTGGCCAACACCCAAATGCAGTCCCTCATAATTCCACTGGATAAACTGCAGTGTAAATTAAATGCTCAGCCTTGAAAGGTATCTGAAGCAAAGGTGGGGGCGCTGATTAGACAAGAATGAGATCCCATGAATGGAAATGGAGACATGTGGGAGGATCCTGAGGAGGTCGAGGATGTTGAGTTTTCAGATGTTAGTGAGATTATTTTGCCTGAGGAAGAGATTTCACCACCCACTGTGGCAGAGGGATCACTGCCTTTACCCTCTGCTGTGCTAGTGTCTCCTAATATATCTGGAGAAACCAATCCTGCATGGAATGAACAGAATACTGGTGGGAGTCCTCTGGACCCATTCTCACCACCCACTTTTGTCTCTGGACCCATAACCAGGCTTCAATCACAGAAGTCACCTAAGGGTAAAGTACATAAAGTGATCCATGAGGAGATCTGTAATTCTCCTAAAGACCTTCTTGAGTTTTCTAACTCTTATAAGCAGAGGCCTAATGAGCAAGCATGGGAATGGATTTTACAAGTGTGGGATAATGGTGGGAAAAACACACCCGGATCAGGCTGAGTTGGTTGCTATGGGCCAATAAGTAGGGACTCTGAATGTAATGTTGTGGCTCGTGGAGTAAAGAAAGGCATTAATAGTCTATTTGGCTGGCTGGTAGAAGTGTGGCTCAAAAGATGGCCCACAGTGAATGAGTCAGAGATGCCTGATCTTCCATGGTTTACTATAGACACAGGGATTCAGAGGCTTAGAGAAATGGGAATGCTGGAGTGGATCTGTCGTGTTAAAACTAATCCTCCACATGGGGAAGATCCTGGAAACATACCCTTCACCAATACCTTGAGAAACAGATTTGTGAGGGGAGTACCAGCATCCCTGAAGAGCCCTGTCATTGCTCTTCTCTGTAGGCCAGACCTTATGGTGGGGGCAGCAGTTACTCAAATAGGTAATTTAAAGGCCATGGGTTTGGTTGGATCCCGAAATGGCAAGTGGATTATATCAGACCACTTCCATCACGGAAGGGACTGCGCTTAGTCCTCACTGGCATGGATACATAGTCTGGATATGGATTTGCCATTGCTGCACGTAATGCTTCTGCCAAAACTACCATCTGTGGACTTACAGAATGTCTTATCCACTGCCATGGAATACCACACAGTATTGCTTCTGACCAAGGAACACATTTTACAGCCGAAGAGGTGCAGCAGTGGGCTCATGCCCATGGAATTCACTGGTCTTTCCGTGTACCACCTCATCCAGAAGCAGCTGGATTTATAGAATGATGGAATGGCCTTTTGAAGATGCAGTTAAAACACCAGCTAGGTGGCAATAGTTTGCAGGGCTGGGGTAAGGCACTTCAACAGGCTGTATATGCTGTGAATCAGCGCCCTTTGTATGGTACTGTGTCTCTCCTAGCCAGGATTCATGGGTTCAGGAATCAAGGGTGGGAGTACGAATGGTACTATTCACCATTACTTCTAATAATCCACTAGCAAAATTTTTGCTTCCTGTTCCTGCAATGTTATGCTCTGCTGAATTAGAAGTCCTAGTCCCAAAGGAGGAAAGGCTTGTACCAGGAAGCACAGCAATGATACCACTGAGCTGGAAGCTAAGAATTTCCCCTGGTTATTTTGGACTCCTCATGCCGCTGAGGAAACAAGCTAAAAAGGAATCATGGTGTTGTCAGAGGTGATTGACTCAGACTATACAGGGGAAATTGGACTGCCACACCACAATGGAGGAAAGGAAGAGTGTACGTGGAGTGCAGGAGATCCTTTGGGTCACCTCTTAGTATTGTCATGTCCTATTATTAAGGTGAATGGGAAGCTACAAGAAGCTAATATAGGCACAATGAAAAGTGGTCCAGAGCTTTCAGGAATGAAGATATGGGTCATTTCATAGGAGAATGAACCAAGACCTGCTGAGGTACTTACTGAGGGCCAAGGGAATACAGAATGGGTAGTAGAAGAAGTTAGTCCTAAATATCAGCTACTACTCCATGATCAACTACAGAAAAGGGAATTATAATTATACCACTTCATCCCTGTAAATAGATGTTTTATAATATAATATGGACAGTTTGTAAGGATTAACCTATGTCAGTATTGAAGGTATTCATGTGTTTCCATTTGTGCACAGGGTAGTATAGTTATAATAATGTTTGGTGCAATTATATACATATCTCTGTATCTGGAGACTGATTTAAAGAAATACCTCTAGTCAAGTTGGCGAGGGATGGACTGTGGTGGTCGCACTGTGTCAACTTGGCTAGATCCCTAGTGGCCCATGCACTGCATCATTTTGGCTGCATTACCTGGCCGTTCCACACTGAGCCAAGAGGGCTCTGCCCCAGAATGACTCAGCACAAAAAGGGGTTGAGGAAGAATTCAGCACTCCACTTCATCAGTTGAACTTCAGTCTTCACAGTCAGCTTGGACTTTATCTCCTGGCTTCCAGCAGATACTTCAACTTCCATCTTGGACCCATCAGCTTTCCATAGCAGATTCTTCTGTCTTCCATTGCAGACACAACGGCTGAACGCTAGAGACCATTAGAGACTGTTAGAGACCAGTAGAAACCAGTAGAAACCGGT
This sequence comes from Myocastor coypus, assembly GCA_004027025.1. Lineage (NCBI taxonomy): Eukaryota > Metazoa > Chordata > Mammalia > Rodentia > Myocastoridae > Myocastor > Myocastor coypus. Next base: position 19,312 of record PVJA010030815.1, read on the forward strand.
AGGGACCAACCAGTAGAGACCGTTAGGGATGTAACACTGCAGAGAATATAAAAGCCTTGGGACTGAATCCTTCAGTTGGCTGCATGCAGCCGCTCTCGGCACACTTCCTCATCTGACTCTGGGACTGGCACATCTCGTGTTATAGCTGTTCCTATCTAGTAGTACTCTGACTAAAGCAATACTCTTAGCGCATGTTCTATTGCTGATAAACTGGCCTCAGCTTCAGAGTTTAAAATCTCACTGGCATGACCAAGAGGTGCTCCTTGCAGTCTAATCACTGAAGATATGAGCAAAGAAAAAATTATGATCAAAAACTGCAATTCGCTGGTGCAAGAATACAACCTTACAAGTTTTGCATGACAGAAAAGTCAAACAAATATTTGAAAGATACCAGTTTATTCAAAAATATGAAACAAGTTTGGTTACTAAATCTAGTGGAAGAATTCATGTTAGGTCAGCAACAGAACATGTAGAATTATGGAATATAAAACAGTCTGGATATTTGGCATTGAAGTAAAGAAAAGTGAACCCTTACTTCTGAACAACTGTTTAAAATTTTGAAATAAATTTTTAGATTGAAAGTAAATTAAGTAAATATAAAGAATTAAATAGTTGAATATCTTGTTATTGTTTGTGTGCTTCATTTGGCAGAAAAATTAAGCAAGCATTGCAAAAATAAAGAGCTACAGGTTTTAATGGAAGGCAGCCAAGATAGTACAGTGACAAACATTTTACAATAAGGACACAGTATATGACAGAACCAACATCACACAACTAACACATTCTAACAACATCTGAGTTAAAAATATAAGTGTAGGTTTGGCTTATGGAAGAGATTGCACTACAGATTTCATAGAGAATTCAGTTTAAAACCAACACAAAGTGAATAAAGACATGCCAATTACTAAAACGGATTGAAATTAGATATTAAAATTTACAAGGGTAATGTTATGGTTTATGTCTAGTTGTCCCCCCAAAGACTCATGCAATCATGGGCTGTGGCTTCTGTGAATTGAGACTTGATTCATGATCCCTGGGACTGTGTTTTAGTACTGACAGGATTATTGGTCTGAGTAAGGCTGAGACTATAGATGTGGTCTAGGGCAGATGTCCTAAGGCGGAGAGCCTAAATGTAATATAAAAAGTGACAGAGAGACAGACAGAAGCTGTAGCTATTGCTCTCTGCTGCCCTGTTTGGTTGGCTACCTCTGCCACCATTTTGTTCTGTTCCGCCTCCATGAACTGGATTCTCTCTGCTCTGTTCCTCTCAGCCTTGTGCCAGCCAAATATGGACTGAAACCTCCTGTAACTGTGAGCTAAATAAACCTTTCCTTCCTTCATTTTGAGTGTTGGGTTATTTGTCTTAGCAACGAGTGAAAAGTAACTAAGACAGAATTTGGTACCAGAGAAGTAGGGTCATTGCTGTGACTATACCTGACAATGTGGATTACAAGCTTTTGAGAATGGCTTATGGGAAGAGATAGGAAAGGTGCAGAGATGTTGGCTAAAAACAAAGCACTAGAACAGCTTCGGCTGTTCAGCTTGGGTGATTCTGGTCAGAGCTCAGACCAAAAGACTGACAGAAGGCCTGCCTGTAAAGATCAGGCTGAGGAGATTTCTGCTAGAAAAGAGGACAGTGTTGGTCATTGGACTCCAGATGATTTGTGCTATGGATTGGCTGAAAGTCTTTCAGAATTTTGCTTGTGCCCAGAGACTTTGCCTAAGACTGAGATTAAGCATGGTGGACTGATTAATCTTATAAGAGATATTTCAAAGCAGCAAGCTATTGGAGTGGTGGTGTGGTTGTTATTGGTTGCTTTTAGCCAGATTTATGTTGAAAATCAAGAGCAAAGAGCCAAGAAGGATGATTTAAAATGTGAGTTTTTGGCCAGAAAGGAAGCACCAGGAAAGCTGTGGACTGCAAAGGTGGAGCTAAAAGGATTTACATTGCTGGAAAGGAACCAGAGAATCAAAAGGATGGCCTGAGGGCATCACAAGAGGTGGTAGCTCTTGGCCCTTTGCAGCCTCAGAATTGCAAGGGAGAGAGACTTTGCCTTGAGAAGAACGCTGCAGAGACCCAAGTACCAGAATGGCAGCAGCGACCAAACCAGATTCGAAAATGGCACCTGCATGGAGAATATGTTTTTCGGAATGAGGATAAGAGTGCTCAGCGACCTAGACCCTTGACCCTTTAAGCCAAGAGAGAAGGAAGCCCGACTACTGCTCCAGCTGGTAGCAACCCTTGGCATTACCCACATAGGCGTGTGCAGAATGTGGGGATTCTGAGGTTAAGAAGGTTTCCACGTCAATTTCAGAAGAAGGCCTGGGAAGCCAGGCAGTGTGCCCCTGAGAGGGAAGTGTGTAAATCTGGGTGTGAGAAGCCTGTTCAGTGGAAATCCCAGAAGTTTGAGAAAGCCAGGAATGTGGATTGTGCTAAGACAGAGGAAAGTCAGCCTAGGAGAGAAGCCATGGGAATTACCACCAAGAGTGAAGCCATGGGAATTGCCACCAAGAGTGCCATAGGAGTGTGGTTGCATGATGCTCACAACTCGGTGCAGATTGTTTCGGATGCTCCAGTTGGAACTATGGGATTTGTTTACCCTGCTGGACTTTGGACATGTGTTGGTCCCAATGTTTTGTATTACCCTGTTGTTTGCAACTTTTGGAATTTTAATGTTTATCTTATGCCTTTGAATGTTGGATATGTTTAACTTTTCTATTGTACAGGGGCTCACAGTTGAGAGTTTGCCTTGGATCTTGGAGGAGACTTGGGATTTGAACTCTTCAGCAATGCTGAAACTATTGGGACTTTGACAACTCTTCCAGATGGACTCAAATGTCTTTTGTACAAAGGGATATGTATGAGACTTTGGGTGTCCAGGGGCGGAATGTTATGGTTTATGGCTAGTTGTCCCCCCAAAGCCTCATGCAATCATGGGGCATGGCTTCTACAGACTGAGACTTGATTCATGATCCCTGAGATTGTGTTTTAGTACTGATGGGATTATCAGTCTGAGTGAGGCTGAGACTATGGGTTTGGTTAGGGTGGATATCCTAAGGGGGAGAGCCTGAATGTGATATAAAGTGCGACAGAGAGACAGACTCAAGCTGTAGCTGTTGCTCTGCTGCCGTGTTTGGTTGGCTGCCTCTGTCACCATTTTGTTGCTGTTCCGCCGCCATGAACTGGATGCTCTCTGTCCTGCTCCACTCAGCCTTGGGCCAGCCGAATATGAACTGAAACCTCCAGTAACTGTGAGCTAATAAACCTTTCCTTCCTTCATTTTGAGTGTCAGGTATTCATCCCAGCAACGAGTAAAAAGTAACTAACACAGGTCAATTTATGCATTTTGCTACAAATTTAACATTAAGAAAAGGTTAAGAATCATTCAGTATTAAGTATAAGCAGTGCATCCAGCCTGAAGTAGTAAGGATGGCAAAGTAGAGAGAGAGGTTTAGAAAGGCGCACTGTGAGTGAAGCCAGGAATGATACCCTGAAGTAAATGTTAGTCCAAGTAGAGCACAAATGTCATCAGAAATAAAGATAAATGTTACTAAGGAATAAGAAATATGACTGTGTTTATAAGGAAGTGGAAATTTAACAGTTTAATAAGAATTAGATTTATGTCCCATAGGAAGATTGTAGATTTTGAAGGTAAATATTGAGTGACAAGTTCTGTTTCAAAGTCAGTCATACAAGGGCTGGCCACATAGCTCGGTGAATTAAAGCACCTGCTTTGGCAGATGCAAGGAGCAGTGTTCACTTCCCAGAGTGCCATGCCAGCTCCACCCAGGGTAGGGGGGCACACTGAGACTAGGTGTGGTAGCACACGCCTATGCTCCTGGCACTTGGGAGGCTAAAAACAGGAGCATCATTAAGGGTCCCATCTACATAGTGAGACCCTGTAGACTCTGTACTAAATATGTAAAACAAAAGTTGCAGTTGTAGAGTTAAATGATAAAGAGACAGTTGTTTTCTTAAACAACTAAAGGTCTAGAAGCTGAGTTTAGCTGTGTTACGTTATCGGCAAGAGTAATTCCTCGGCTGCAGCTGGAGATCAGAGAACTTCTAAATGCCACAGTCTTGAGGAAGAGAGGATGATTTTGATATGTATTTTTTTAAATCTTTAAAGGTGAAAAGTTTTCTACAAACTGCAGCCTGAAGCAACTTGCCTTATACTGCAATAATGCCTAAGCTCCCACTATTAAGTTAGATTCTTATGTGCCGGGTAATATTTAATATAAGATTTCAGTAAAGTACTATAACCACAGGGATGGGATTCATAGGCATATTTCAGAAATAGGAGGATTGGGCAGAAATATAAAGGGATTGGCCATGGTCATAAATTAGAAATTAAACCAAGGAAATCGTATTGGTTGCATTTGCAGCGCAGTTCTGAAAAGCGGCGCAGTCGCTCTGATGGCCTCATCCATATTTCATGCCGAGCCTCACTGCAGAGCTTAAAGCCTCATTCCGACCTGGCCAGCATTGACTCAGACTGCATGAGTGCATTTCAAAGCTTGGTTTCCTTCCGACAACGTCCAGCTCCCTGGCAGAACGGGTGGTCAGGTGCCTGTTCTGTGTTCCAGTACTTGGGTTCACACTTTGGGAGACGCATCTCTTGGCTAGCCTTGATCCCTCTTGGCTCTTGGTCACTTTCCTGCCTTCCTGCCTGATGTGCCTGGAGAAAAGTGATGTGCAACACGGACTCTTGGGTTCCTAAGCTGTTCGTGTGACGTCTTCCCATTCCTCATGAAACCAGTCCCCGGAAACCGACTTGACCGGACTCTGTCCTGGGCAAGACACAGGCACATGTCTGCGCATCCAGTTATAAGTATACTTTTGAATAGGTTATCATCATTTACAATTTGTATAAAGGAGTTTAAATAAGTCAGTAATACTTTTATCCTGAATCCTTTTTCCTGTTCCTTATAGACCCATGAGCATCAAGTTTAAAACAACTAATTAGCGTGAAGTATACAACATGGCACATATTGATAATTATTTGATATTAAAAGCAGGCAGAGTAAATTTAAGATTCAGAGACCATAAATACTTAGCAGTGAGACTAGTTTCTATTTCTGACTCATTACTTTTTTGATTATTATTGTTGATGTATTTGGTACAGGATCTCACTAAGTAGCTCAGACTTGTAGTGATTCTCCTGCTTGAATCTTCCCCAGCCTGGGATTACAGGTGTGTGCCACTACACGCAGTCTCAGTGGCCAGCTCAGCATGCCCAGGGTGGGGCCTGAGTAGCACGTGGCACAGGGGTTTGAATTCTGGTCCCTGGACTTAATCCACTGAGTTACCTCACCAGCCCTAAAAGTGTTTTTCATATGGAAAATATAATTCTGTACAGGTGCATGAGAGATTACTTTTGTGTGGCTAAATTTATAAAAGCATAATTATATATGACTATATAACCAGAAGGAAATATATTAACCAGAAGGAAATAACTCATTACTTTTTTATTATTATTGTTATTATTATTATATTATATTATAATAATATAACAATTATTATTTTTATTATTGTTATTATTATTATTACTGTTATATAACCGGAAGGAAATATATTAATCTGAGTAGCTGGCATTGCTTAATATCTGGTTAAAATAGTTAATATGAACTTTGTACTATGTCTTATAAGTCAGGCTTTGAATTCTTATTTGAAACTAGCACTTTGAAGCAACAGTGCTTTCTTTAACCTCATGCCAATTGGTTTGCTAGTATAGGATCTCCTTAGAATGCCCTTTCCTATGAACAGAAAAGCCACGTGTACAGGGCCAACCTGGAGATTCCTAGAGCCGATGCATGGGGGGTTGCGCTGGTGGCATGGACCGTCGGTCACACGAGCGAAGCCCATCTCAGTGAAAAGAAAAGCCCGTCCTGGGCAGGATGGAAGCAAGGCCGGGTCTCCCCGAGGTGCCATCTTCTCACCCGAGGGCTGCTCACCGTCTCACTTATCCAGAGGCCCAGATTAACAATGACACATTTCTGCAAAATCTTCCTTGGAAAGAATAAGACTGAGTAGCATTCCTCCTCGCCTTCTCTGGACTAAGAAAGACAGCACCAAAATGCTAAGGTGAAAGGTCTCACAGAACTCTGGAGTTCGCGTACATATACATGTACATCTCCTGTATTCTATAGAGTTTTACAAGATAATTTTCATTA
>PVJA010030816.1:0-25457 GCA_004027025.1 Myocastor coypus
ATATATATATATATATATATATATATATATATGTGTGTGTGTGTGTGTGTGTGTGTGTGTGTGTGTGTAAAATAGGATAGATATACAGTTACTTTCTCGTAGTTCAATGGGAAGAAAGGTTTGTAATAATATTGTTTAGGCATGATATCATGTCTGCATCTTGTCATCTGAATACTATGAAGACAATATACAATGTATTAATTTTTGTAACTCTCCTACTAATCTGTTTTGAAACTATTTCATTGCTATTTTTTCTCATCAAAATGAATAAAAACTTTATTTTTATTTTATTTTATTGCGGTACTGGGGATTGAACTCAGGACTTTGCACTTGCCAGTCAAGCACTTATTCTACTAAGCTATCTCTCCAGCCCCAAGAATAAAAAATTTTAAAACAGAAAAATCTTTTTAGAATTTTTATTACTAAAAGATTTTTTTGTAAAAAAAATTAGCTATGAAGGAGAACAAAGAAAGGAATAGTAGTAATTATTCATGGAATGAAGACAACAGAGAAAGCATCTCAGGCAGAAGAAAACAACATGTTCATAACAGAGGCTAGAAATTTTATGGAGAGCTTAGGAAACTACAAAACTTCTAATATTGATAGAGCAGAGTTAAAAACAGGTGTTGTTAGGAAAATGAAGTTGGGCAACAAGGATTATGGAGGGCCCTGCAAGCCACAGTAATATACTCGGAACATACCATGAAAGGAATGGAAAGATATTGAAAAGTTTTAAGAAAATGACTGATATTTTGTAGAAAAATTACCCTGGGAGCTATGTAAAGCATTGATTAAAGTGGGGTAAAGGAGACAAGATGATCAGTTAGATGATTGTTGCAATGATGCAGATAGGAAATTCTAGTGCTGGGACTAGATCAGTGGTTGTAGGAATAGAAATGAGCAAAATATACAGAAGGTAAGTTCCTCAAAGCTTGTCATTGAAAATGAAGGAGAGAGAACATCTGTCAGAATTCTAGCATGAGTGACTCTGTGTGTAGTGGCACAGTGTAGTCCTTATACCCTCTGGCAGCTAACAATCTACTTTGTATTTCTATTCATTTCCCTACTATGAACATGTCAGCTAAATGGAATTGTATAATATGTGGTCTTTTATGTTTGGCTCGTTTTCATGGCTTATCCATGTTGAGTGTATAAGCATGTACATCATTTTTATGGCTGTACAATATCCTGTATGTATTTAGCACATTTTTTTATTCATCAGCTGGTGGACAGTTATGGTTATAATGGCTGATGTCACTATGAACACTCATATACAGATTTTCATTTGAGAAAATATTTTCAGTTCTCTTGGGTATAGATCTAAGAATATAATAGCTATGGAATATGGTAACTTTATAATTAATATTTTGAGGAACCAACAAGCTGTTTACAATGTAGCCCTACCATTTTGTACTCTAATCAGCAATATATGAAGATTATGATTTCTATGCATCCTGTGGATATTATTAAATCTGTATTTCATATAGTTATTCAAATGGGTGGTGACATGATGTTATCCTGTTTTAATTTGCATTTCCCTAATGTGTTCATTGATTTATAAGTATAAATTTATTTATTTATTTATTTATTTATTTATTTATTTATTTTGTCTTTTTGAGACAGGGTCTCACTATGCAGTTGAGGCTAGCCTTGAGCTCACTTTTGTAGCCCAGGCTGGTCTCAAACTTGCACTGATCCTCCTGCCTCAGCCTCCCAAGTGCTGAGATTACAGGTGTGCACCACCATGCCTGGCATAAGTATAAATTTAATTGGACTAGGACTATCCAGTTAGCTGCTAAAAAATAATTCCTCCTTGTCGTGTTTTTTAGAGTGATTCTCAAAGAGGTTAGCATTTAAATCCAGAGTCTGAGTAAAGAAGATCCATCCTCATCAAGGAGAGAGGCATTATCTAACCCACTGAGGATCCAAGTAGAATAAAAACATGGAGGGAAAAAACAACTTATTGCCTCTATATATGCAGGAACATCCACCTTCTTTTGCCTTTGGATATTAGTGTTCCTAGTTCTCAGGCCTTTGTATTTGGGCTTGATTATACCATAGGCTTTCTTGGTTCTTCATTGGTTCACCAGCTTCCAGATGACCAACTGGAACTTCTCGGCCTGCATAATCATGTGAGCCAATCCCTAGAATCAATCTTGCTCACAGAGTTAACTGAATAGATGATGGCTAGCTTGCTAGCTGTTAAGATAGATAGATAGATAGATAGATAGATAGATAGATAGATAGATAGATAGATAGATAGATACATACATACATACATACATACATACATACATAGATACATAGATAGATACATAGATACATAGATAGATACATAGACAGGATAGATAAATGTCATTTAACCTTGTCAGTTAGATTATTTTCAAAATTCTCTCCAATCCTGTAGTTTGTCCAGGTTTACTTTCTTGATTATGCCCTTTAAAGCATAGCATTTTGGGCCACAGATACAGCTCAGTGGCACAGCACCCATCTAGCAACTGCAAGGTCCTGAGGTCAATTCCCTATACTCCCTCAAAAGGAAAAAAAGAAACAAATATATAAAGCATAGCATTTTTAAATTTGATGATGCCAAAATTACTTTTTTTTTTCATTTGTCACTTGTATTTTTAGTGTTATAATAAAAATTCATTGCCTAATTCATTTAACAAAATTAATGCCTGCTTTCTTCCATGCGTTTTATAGCTTGGCTCATGTTTAGATATTTGTTAGATTTTTAAATAGTTCACGTAGATATTATAATGTAGGGGGCTAACTTGATTCTTTAAATGTGAATGTACAGTTATTTCAATGCAATTTGTTGAAAATACTATTCCATTCCACAACTAAAGACTTTGAGCACCTTTACCAAAGTAATTTCACCATAAATGAGTTTTATTTCTGGATTCTTAATTCTATTTCACTGACATATGCATCTATTCTTCTGCACTCTTAGTTGATTAGTATAATTTTGTAGATAAGTTTCACGACTGGCTAAGTATGAGGCCTCCATCTTTGTTCTTTTTAAGATTACTTTAGTAACTCTGGATCCTTTGTATTTCCATATGAATTTTAGGATTGGCTTGTCAATTTCTCTTTTTAACAGGCAGGTGGAACTTTTGCCAGTGTTTCATTGGATCTGCAGGTTGTTTGCATGATTTTCCCTTTACTTAGGTCAATGATAGTGTGTGATTGTCAGTGTACAAGAAATGAAATTGATTTGTTAAATTTATTCCTAATGTTATACTTTTTAAAAACTTATTGTAAATGTTTAACTTCTGTGTTATTCCTTTGGTGTGAAAACTGGAAGTATACATAAGAACCAAAATGTATAACAGAGATTGAGAAATGGGAAGAAAATCCCCAAACAAGAAGGGGACCAAGGAAGGCGGAAGGGGAAAAGAAGGAAGGGACAGAACCAAAAGAGAAGAGGAAAAAAATGAAAATAAAACTTTCGCAGATAAAGAGAAGAGGTGTTGAAGGAAGGGGAAAGAAGTGAAGAAAAGAAAAAGAAAGATATGTCATGTACAGGTACAAATTCCCTATGATGTATATGATCATTATGTTTATGTGAAATGTACCAATAAAAACATAATTATTTTCTCAATTTAATTTGCAGAATATGTATTACAATAATGTAGGAATACAGTTCATTTTGGTCTATTTCATCATGTGATTATGCTGAACTCATTTATTAGCTTGAATAGTTTCTTCAAGGTTTCTATAGGACTTTATGCATACAAGATCATGTCAGTCACAAAAGGACATAGCTCTACTTCTTCTTTTCCAACATGGATGTCACTCATTTATTTTTTCTTACCTAATTACCCTGGCTAGGATATCAGAGTAATCCTGAAGAGAAGGGATGACAGTGGACATCTCGTTGCCTTGTTGCTGATGTTATGGATAAATTTTCAGTCTTTCACCATTAATATGATGCTAGCTGTGTTTTTGCTGTAGTTTCTCTTTTGTTTTTGGTAGATGCCCTTTTTTCTGGTTAAAGAAGCACCCTTCTATTTCTACTTTTTAACATAAAAGGTGTTTAGTTTCATCAAATGCTTATCTTGCCCTTATTGAGGTGATCATGTTATTTTTCCTTCATTCTACTACTGTATTGTATTACGCTGTTTGATTTTTTTAAATGTATTTAGTACAGGGACTACAGGGTCTCCCTACCCAGATCGAACACATAGTGATCCTCCTGCTTTCAGCCTCGCAAGCACTGGGATTACAGACATGTGCCTCGACGCCCAGTCTCAGTCACCCTCTCAGTGCACCTCGGGTTGGGACTGGCATGACACACTAGGTATCAAACCGCAGTACCTGAGCCTGTCTAAACAGGTGCTTTAGGCTGTTGAACCGTTTCGCTGGCCCTCACTGATTTTTATACTCTGAACCAATCTTGCTTTTCCTGTGATAAGCACTACTTGACAATAGGGTGTGATGCTTTTTATATAATACTAGATTTGTATGATAGTATTTTATTGAAGATTTTGAGGGATACCATTCAAAAGGGTTATTGGTATATAATTTTTATGACTGCTCTGATTTTTGTATCAGGTTAGTACTTTGTTCATAGAGTGAATTGAAAAATGTTTCTTTCTCTTGTATCTTCAGAAAAGCGTATGAGACACTGGTGTTTGATCTTTAAATTCTTGGTAGAAAACAGCAGTGAAGCATTCTGTTCATGGGCTTTTTTTGTGTGTGGGAATACTAGATTACTGACTCAATCACATTATTTATATCAGCCTGTTCAGACTGTTTCTCCTCGAGTCAGTTTTGGTAATTTATGTCTATGGAAATGTGTTCATTTCATAGTGGATATCCAATTTATCATATAATTGCTCATATTATTGTCTTATACATATTTAAGCTCCTGTATTTTCTTTTTTGCAGTACCAGGGATTGAAGTCAGGACCCTGCGCTTACCAGTCAAGGCAAGTGCTTATTCTACAGAGCTTTCTCCCAGGCCCCTATAATGCTATTAGTAGTGATTTCTTTTGTTTTTAGTTTTAGTAATTTGAGTCTCCTTTTTTTGGTCAGTGTAGCTGAAATTTTCATAACTATTTTTTGCCTTTCCAAAGAATCAGCATCAGTTTCATTGATTCTCTCAAATATATTTTCTATCCTCAATTTCATTTTTTTTTTTTTTTTGCTATCTTTATCATTTTCTTTCCTCTTTTTTGTTTAGGGTTAGTTTACTCTTTCATCAGATTTCTTAAGGTGGAAGTTTGAGTAATGGATTTGAGATTTTTTTTTTCAAATTCTAGGTATAATGCAGGCATTTATAGCTATAAATGTCCCTATTGCCAATGCTTTAGCTGGATCTCATAAGCTTTATATGTTGTGCTTTGTTTTTATTCACCTTAAACTGTTGTCTTATTTTCATTTTTTATACATTTTTATTTATTTATTTATTTTTTGTCTTTTTGAGACAGGGTCTCACTGTGCAGTTCAGGCTGGCCTTGAGCTCGCTTTGGTAGCCCAGGCTAGTCTCGAACTTTCACCAATACTCCTGCCTCAGCCTCCCAGTGCTGGAATTACAGGCGTGCACCACCACGCCCGGCTTTTTATACATTTTTAAAGCTTATTTTCACTCATAATTCTCCAAGCTTGAGGGGCTATATCTGGTGATGTCCTTGGTGACAGAGACTTAAGGTCCCATAGGGCACCACATGGCAAGAGCAGTACACCAGAGACCTAGTCAAACCAGCCTTTTAAGATAAAACTAACTTTATATAGCAGGAAAGGCAATTTTATTGATGCAACAGATAGAGTATATCAGTTCAATAAAGCGTATTAAAACAGTTATGTGTTTCCATCCATTGGGGATAGCTAAATTTAACTGATAAAACCTGAAAAAAGAATGAAGAATATACAAATAAATAAATAATGGCACAAAATAGTGATGTAGACATTCTCTGAAAGTTCATAAATAAAGCATTTAGCATACAGTAGGGTTCTTGAGTGTGTCGTGTTGGGGATCCAACACAGGGCCTTGTGCATGCAAGGCATGAGCTCTACCACTGAGCCACAGTCCCAGACACAAAGCCTAAGGAAATTGCTAGACAATTCCATGTGATCATTTGTGACCTTTTCCTTTTGTTTTGTTTTTCTTTTCAGTTCTTCCACTTCCCTTTCTTCTACTTCTTGTGATTGGTTCTTTGACCCATTAGTTATTCAGTAGTTTGTTGTTTATCTTCCACATATTTGTGAATTTCCACCTGTTACTATTTCTAGTATCATTCTATTGTATGTTTATTTATTTTTATGGCCGGCTCAGCCTGCCCTGAGGGCGGGGCTGGCACAGCATGTGGTGCCGGGGATCAAACCCAGGTCCTTGCAGCCGCCTGCAGGCGCTTTAGACCACTGAGCCATCCTGCCGGGCCCTAGTATCATTCTATTGTAGTTAAGGAGTGTATTTTGTAGGAGTTCAATCTCCCTCCCACGTCCCCCGCAGGACTGGGGTTCAAACTCACGACCTTGCACTTGCCAGGCAGGCACTTGTGCCACAGAGCTATCTCCCTGGTTCCTGATTTTAATCTTCTTTGATAGATTAAAAGTTGATGGATGTCCTAGCCCAGAGTATATTCTAGGGAATATTCCATGTAAAGATGCATTTAGCTGTTGTGAGGTAGTATGGTCTACAGATGTCTGTTAGGTCTAGTTAGTTTATATTTTTGTTAATGTCTTTTGTTTCTTTGTTTACCTATTATCTAATTGTGTCTATTGATTAATAAAAGTGTAGTATCAAAAATTTAAACAATTAATGCTGAATTGTTTCTTTTTTCTTGCAATTTTCTCAATTTTTGTTTCTTATATATAGGGAATCTATTTGTATGTGTGCTTATGATCATAATTGTTACATATTCTGCATTATTGATCCTTTAAAAATTATAAGATAACATTTTTTATCTCTAGTAAAAATTTTTGGACTAAAGCAAATTTAATCTTATATTGGTATGTGCACTCTCCTGTGTTCCTATTGGGAGAATAAAGTCACGCAGCTGCTTTAGAGTGAAATCTGCCAACATTTAGAGGAGTTAAGTGTGGGGCTCTCTGAGCCCTTGCAGTCCCAGGCCCAAGCATGTATCCCAGAGAGCCTGGCTTACACATCTCTCGCATTCACTGGAAGAGCCAATCAGTCAGCTCCACCCAGCCCAGCCCAGCCCAGCCCAGCCCACCCCATCCCACCCAGTGATGCTTCTGGCAGCAAGCAGGCTACATGAAACCTTGGTGTTTGCCACCATTGAGTATTATCTGTAACTTGTCATCATGAACACCTGGAAAGTCAGATCTCATGGCATAAGCAAATCCGTGACAGGAAAAACACAGAGAAACAGGGGAAGTGGAAACCAACAGATAGGGCTTGGTGTGTCACAGTGTGGCTGTATCTCAGGGCTCCCCACTCAATTCCCTTACAAGTAAATAGTAACATTCTTCACAAATTTTTGGACTAAAGTAAATTTAATCTTATATTGGTATATCCACTCCAGCTTTTTCTGGTTTCCCCCCTAATGCTGGGGTTCCAGCCTAGAGTCTAACACATGCTAGGCAAGCATTCTATTGCTGAGCTACATCGCAGCCATCCAACTCTCTTTCACTTACTGTTTGTATATCATATCTTTTTTGCATCATTTCACCTTAAGTCTAATTGTATTTGAATCTAAAGCATATGTCTCATAGATAGTGTCTCAGTTCCTCTTCTCTCATTGCTGGGACAAAATATCCAACACTCAATATGAAGGAAAGAAAGGTTTATCCGTCTCACATTCATTGGAGGTTTCAGTCCATACTCAGCTGGCTCCAAGGCAGAGTGGCACGTACCAGAGGGCACTATTTCATGGTGGCAGCAGTGAGCACAGGCAAAATGGATGAGTAGCAGCAACAATGGCAACAGAGAGAAAGTCTGTCTCTTTTAAATTGCATTCAGGCTCTCTGCCCCAAACTGGGGGAAGCACACACACCCATAATCCCAGCAGTATAAAGACCCATAATCCCAGCCTTGAATCACCCATAATCCCAGTGGATCTTGAGGTAATCACAATCTCTAGAAGTCCCCACCCCATAACTGCATGAGGCTTTGGAAAGACAACTGGACACAAACCATAACAGATAAGCATATAATTAGATCTTTTTATCAATTCTGTCTCTACCTTTTATTTATATAATTTGATCTGTTTAAATTTAAATAATTAACAAAAGACAAGACTTATGTGTTCCACTTTGCTACTTCTTCTCTACATTATATCTGTTTTGTTCCCTAACTTTTTCGTTACTATTATCTATTGTTATTATTATTATCTAGTGTTACTATTACCTATTCTGCTAAATAGATAGCTTTTATATATTATTTTAAATACTCCTTTGTTTGTTTCATCATTTTCTTTGTGGCTTACCAAGGCATCACAATTAACATATTAGCATATAAAAATCTAGTTGTAGTTAATACCAATTTTGTATCACTGTTGCACAAGGACTTTGCTCCAAATATAGTTTCTTTCTTTAATTTAATAATAAAATTTTGTTTTTTCCAAATGTACACCTGGGTGAACCTATTCATCATGCATCTTCACCAGTGGCAGGGCCACTTCCACCCGTGGTGTTTTGGGTATAAATAACTTGAGTTCTATGCTTTGAGACCAGCTTGATAAGCTCTTTACTAAGGAGCTCCTAAAGGGTTGCTCTGGCCAATGACCCATGGATCTTCAGTCTCTCAGACACCACAGCAGGTGTTATAAGTTCATAGTTGGAAATCTCCTTACAGAGTTTGTCATAAGTAGCTTTATCAAACAGAACTAGTTTGTTGAGCATATCCCAAATTTTACCTTTGGACCATTTCTTTTTGGCCTTGTCCCAAGATTTGTTCACTGGGTCTTTGTCTTTCTTGGCCAACTTTGTGGCATCTTTCTTCTTCTTGTCATCTTTGGGCAGCAAGGCAGAGCCTAGAAAGCAGTGGCTACCACTTCAGTCCTGTCAAGATGTTGGACCCCAAGTATAGCTTCTTACACTCTCTCCCCGCCTAGTGCTGTCATGGTCCTAGAAATCACATCTTTACACATTGTGTGTGTTAACATAGACTTGGAACAATTGCTTTATGCAGTTGTCTTCTAAGCTAGGAAAAAGAAATGCAGTATGAGGCCTGTAATCATATTCTCGAGTGACTGCCTGGCAAGTGCAAGGTCATGAGTTTGAACCCCAGTCCCGCAAAAAAAAAAAAAAAAAAAAAATCATATTCTGTGTTCCCTTTAGATGGTAGACTTGGCCCAGCTGCAAATTCCCTACCCCATTTTCTTTTTTTCAAATATTTGTATGATTTTTAATTAATTTCATTGTTAGAGCTTATATATATATATATATATATATATATATATATATATGTATATATAGCGATCACATTAATCATAGAGAATTAATACTTGTACTTTGTCTTTTTTTTTGAGAAGAGATAAATGTCTTGATTCTTTTTTCCCCAACCTCCTCTCCTCCCTTCAACGTCTTTTTTTCTACTTATTTGCATAAGTTTTGTTCCCAATTTTTCCTTCTATTATCTTTTTCTTTTCTCTTTTTTACTTTCCCCCTGCTGTCTGTTTCCCTTCTCATTCAAATATTTCCATCCTGTTTCCCAACATCTACTATAAGCTTCATTTAAAAAATATTTATTTGTTTGTTTTTTGTTTATTTATTTGGTACAAGATCTCACCACACAGCTCGGACTCCTACTTATCCTCCTGTCTCAGCCTCCCCAGCAATGGGATTGCAGGCATGTGCCACCATGACCGATTTAGGTGGCAAGCATGTCTGGGGCTGGCACAGCATGCAGTATTGAGTTTCAAAACCCAGTCCTCGCACTTGCCAGGCAGGTGATTAGGCCAGCAAGTTATCTCCCCAGCCCTCATTGTTTATTTATCTTTCAGTTTCTCAAACCAGAGAAAGTATACAATACTTAATCGTGTGTGTCCAATGTATTTGACTTAAGAGTATGGTCTCAAGGTACATCCATTTGCCTAGTAGTGATGCAAATTGATCTTACTTTGTGAGAGAATATTACTCCATTGTATTAAAAAAAAACACACATTATCTTTATCTATTCATCCATTGATGGGAATTTGGGGCATTTCCAAGTTAGAAATTGTGCTTCTATTAATATGGATGCATATATATCATTATTGTTTGATTTTTAATTCTTTCAGGAAGGTTCTAGCGCATAATGCTTACTTCCATTGTGAGCAGTTGGTCCATGTATATAACATATCTTAATTTTTTCATCTGCCCTCCATACCTCCCATTTTGCCAGTATCAGATTCATTTATTTGCCTTATAAGTCCCTATAAAGCTAATGACTATAGATAAAGGTTAATGATCAGACTAACAAGCCAAAAAGTATGAATAACATGAAACAATTAAATCAAGCTACACTTTCAGATACATTGGCCATGCTTAATTATACCTTTTTTCTCTGTTTTCCCTATTGTATGTCTTTGTTTTCCACTCTGAAAGACATCATTGTAGTGGTCCCTACATGCCAAAATAATCTGCCTTGTCATCTTCAACAAGTGTCATTGAATAATTTTTTTCTTTTACAGTAGTAGGCTTCAGCCTATACAACTATTTTTAAAAGCACTCAGATCCCATAGAATTGCTTTGAAAAAGCACTAACATCTTCTCATGGAAAGCAGAAGTCACTTTACCCTTTTGATGCTACAGCACCTGCCTTTTAAAGTGTCTGCTTGTTCACAGCTCCAGAGTGCAAACTACTTATGGCATGCTGTGTACTCCTCCTTTATTCTATAGATAGGTGTGACCAATAAAGTACTGCTCATCGGCCCAGTACTGGGTGTTGTGTGTTCAGCTACCCCATATAAAGGGATGAACAAAAAAGCTCATGTCATGAATAGGATGGACCAGATAAGTTTTAATTAGTTGCTCAGAACTAATTAACTGTCTTCCTGATGTGACAAATGCTGCATGGAACAGAACTGGTAATTGCTATTGAACTTGTGCTTTTCCTTATATGACACTGTACTGTCTTTGCTGCATGTCACCGTCTTTTCCAACTCTAAATTTGAATTTCTGGGCTGGAGAAGTAGCACAGAGGTAGAGATTCCCTAGCATTTATGAGGACCTGATTTTCATCCTCACAAAATGCTCTACTCAAAGCAAAAACTGCTGTTTATTATATGTCTCAATACAATGCCACTGAAATGGTAAGTAGTCTCCAAGGCTGTTTTTTTTTCTAGTGGTACTAGGGATCAAACTCAGGATCTTGTTCTGTCCAGGCAAGCACTTATTCCACTGAGCTATCTCCCTGGCCCCTGAGCTCCTTCTTATGATGATGACATGACACAAATGACAAAATATAGCATCTTAACCTATTGGTATCTTAGTCTCACTTACCAGAGGTGGGATTAGAGTTCTCTGATCACTGTGTCTAGTCTGGTTACCATCACTTGCCTCTTGTGACAAATAGGAAAACTTTGCTTTCCTTTGTACACTGCCAGGATGCACCATAGATAGCCATGTGTGGCATTTGTGGAAAAGAAGGAGACTACTACACTGAAAACAATTAAGCATTATAGCTGTTTCCTAATGGATGTTGTTAAGCTGGCAAGAGGCATCCTTTTTTTTTTTTCTTTCTTTTTTTTTTTTTGGTACAGGGTCTCACTACTGACTCATAGTGATCCCCCTACTTCTACCTCCCAAGTGCTGGGATTACAGGTGCATGCCACCACGCCCAGACTACATGGCTGGCTCAGTGTGCTCAAGAGTGGGGCCGATGTGGCAGGCCAGGCCAGGAACCCAACCCTGGCCCTTGCACTTCCCTAAGCAAGCACTTAGTCTGCTGAGCTAAGAGACATCCTTATTCCTGTCTCATGATCCTTTTGCCATCATTGTCTATGTGTGTATTCTTGTGACTCCAAAAATATTCACTCCCGAATGTATTGAGACACATATCCATAGTGACCCTACCCCCACACTCATGATTGTTGTTTATTTTCAAACCAACATTTTAAATTGAAAATGAGTATTTTGCATTCAATTGTTCTTTTAATGCACAGTTCCTAGCCAATGTGCCTCAGATTTGCCTAGTGCTTGTGCTTTCCAATTCATCAAAGGCCTAATTGTGTGGCAACAGGGTTGGATGCATCATTAAAGCCACAGACCAAATTGTCATACTGGATGTACACCTTGACCCTAAGAAGGTTGACTGGCATTTCTTGGAGGAGCTATCTTTGAGTCAGTGCCCAAGTCCCCTGAACTTGTTCCGTAACCACCAAGAAACTGAAATCAGAGACTCTACGTGAATGGAAAGATAAACTAGTATGGGGGAAATTTTATAGAGAGGAAAGGAAGAGGAAGGGCTATGTTTTGGAAAGACTGGAACTGCAGCAGAATTGTGAAGCTTGTGCTGTTCTGATAATTACTGGTTGTGCTTCCATCCAGCAAAGACATCAGCAAAGAGCGGGGAGGGGTATGAAATTGAAACAGGGGTGTGAAATTTTACACAATTGTAAATCCAACACTTACTAAAATAATTTGCATAGAAAAAAGATAAAAGGGTACTGACTGGTTTTTTAACTCTACAACAAAGATTCTGTATTAGTGTCAACCCTGCTGAAACGCGCCAATTGACAAAACTTCATAGAATTAATCAATACAGGGGTTCAAATTCCAGTTATATCTGGGGAGCCACTAAATTTAAACAAGGTACCCCTTATAATCTTAAGAGAATTACTGGCTATAAATAGAGGGCATGCCTCATCTTAACTATAAAAATTATGATTACAATTTTGTCTAAATTCACCATGATCATGGCACTTATTACCAAAAAATGCCCTATACTGAGCAGCGACACTTTGTCACAATGAGTAATAAAATGAAATGAAATCTTTGTCATTTAAAACTTGGCTCAACTAAATGAGATGCCATAAATCTCCTAGTCAAAATAGTTAACATGGTCCAGTGAAACTTAAAACAGGCCGCTCAAGGATTCAAATTTATTGTATAAAGCCAAATTAGTGAAGAGGTAATTAGCTCCACTGTTTTTCCATTTAGCTTCCCAATTTGGCCTGTTCTCAAGCCTAAAATGAGTGAATAGTGCTTCACAGCAGATAAGCACAGCCCCAGGGTTGTACAATCATCCATTAAGTTTCTCCTTCCCAATATCCCTCATAATTGGAATTACTGACTCCATCCAATCAGCAAGTGGTAAATATTTTGCTGTTATATGTTTGGAGACTATGTTCTCTTTGATATCTATTTTAGAAATGTTTCAGTTGCAATTTGTCTTCGTCTCCTAAAAGACATAATATGCCATTTCTAGCCTCACGATGGCACATTATTTTTACAGGTGCAATCTCATCTGCATTCATCTTTCTCTTAAGGACGCACGTGTGACACTACATCTATAACTTTCTCCTTCAGGGAGACTCATTTCACACATTTGTGAAGGATATACAAATACAAAGGGGCTCATGAAAGGGGTATAGGCAACTGATAGTGCAAGGCCCAACCTTCTGTTTAAATGCCTAAAAACTATCTGGTAAACCGCCCCATTCTGGGCTGAGGAGATAGCTCAGTAGAATAAGCACCTGCCTGGCAAATGTGGGGTCCTGAGTTCCTGAGTTCAATCCCTGGTAACACACACACACACACACACACACACACACACACACACATATATATATATATATATATATATATATATATATATATACATATATATATATATATATATCACTCCATCCTGACAGTGTCTAAAAGGAGCTACTGACCCTTTTAACACCTGTAGTTTACTAGAAGTCCAATATTTTTTTTTGTACCCGGAAAGCAACATATTCCTCATTTAGAAATTTTACTTAGAGCCGGTGAGATAGTTCAGCAGTCTAAAGCACCTGCTTAAGCAAGCTTACGCAGGCACAGGGAACCACAGTTTGATCCCTGGCACCACATACCATGCAATCTCCACCCTCAGGATTGGCTGAGTCATTCAAAATAAATAAATAAATTTTACTTAATTTCATTGATAGTATTTCTTAAAAATCACTCATCTTCTCCTACAAAAGTTCTTGAACACCTGAAAATTAAAATCAGCAGGCACTCATGTTAGTGTCTTCACAAAGTCCTTCACCACAAATGCTTCAGAAACCTCCTATCAGATGTACTTGGTCTCTAGACCAACTGTTAGGAGTAATAGTTCATCCATAGGTTTCCCTTCTTCTCTGTCCTATACCATATATTGTTGCAAAAGCAATTGCTGGTTACATGTTTGTCTCTCCTGAAAATCAGAGCTCTCACAGTTCCTATACCTTTACCTTCTGTATCTGGCTTTAGAACATGGGACCAGCATCTACAAGCAAAGCACAGGTACTGAGGCTTTCTTTCTACAGAATAAAGTCAAACCTGAGCCTTTTACTAGCTCCCATCTATAATTATAGGATCTAGTAAAAGGCCTGGGTTTGAATTAAGGGACTGGCCTCTTCTCTCCTCATCCATTTACCAGAAGTATGATTCAACCCAGGCCATTGGCCTCTTGGGATACCCTTAGGAACATCTAAGTGATCAATAAGAGAATTCATAATATGTAATAGAGCTCAGTAAAGTGTTGCTGCTTTTAATAACCAGCATGTCCCTGTGAACAATGGAACCATGAATCAAAACAATTGGCTACAGCTCAGGCAGTCATCTTCTATGTTGTTGTTGTCATACTGGGCATTGAATCCTTGGCTTTCACACTGAGCTATGTCCCCAGCCCTCTCGATTTTTTATCTTGAGACAAGCACTGACCAGGTTAATACATTGCCCAGGCTGTAGTTGAACTTTCAGTCTGACTGCCTCTGTTTCCCAGAGTGCTAGGATTGCAAGTGCAGGTCACAGCACCCAGGTCAGGTAACCATTTTATCTGTGGGATGCCCTGGCCAACAAATGATCCTAGCTGCACATTTTTAGGCCATTACCTTAAAATTGCCTCTTTTAGGACAAAGAAAACTGAGAATCTCTTGCTTCGTGGAAACTTAAGATGTAAATCAATGTTAAACATGTCTCTACGTATACTGTCTCCTCAGTACATGGTCTTACTAAGACACTCTGTATCCTTTTAGGAGTTCCAGACATTACTAACAGTATAAAAGGCACTCATTTCACTTCTCAGAATAATGATGGTTTGAAGAAAAAGCATTTAACCGAACTTCCAGCTTCCTTATAGCCCCCAGGCAGCTGGTTTAATTGAGACTATAATGGGCTCCTCAGAGATTTCTTACTCAAGTCACAAAGTGCAAAATGGACACCCTCTAAGAGTTACTTTTGACACAGCACTGATTAGTCTAAATTCATACCCCCATACTCTGGTTTCTCTTCAGGTCATATAAATTCATGTCCTGTGGGATATGTACTCCACGCTGTCCCTGAACTGCCAGCAAAAGGCCCTTGGATGTCTTTATTGCCCATAAATGAGAACACCTCTAATGTTCAGGCATGAACATTCCTCTCTTACTTCTCTTCTGCTGTGAAGGCATCACCAAGGTTTAAAGTGATGTCAAGGTAACAAAGGTCAATTGTGATATAGGCCCTAAAATTAATGTTAATTTCTTCCTTGACACCTGGAAAAATCCTAAGAGCCTCATGTAGTCAAATAACAAGTTCCCTTCTCATGCTGTTCATGTAGATAAAAACACAGGCAAACAAAAGTAACTCACCTTATCATGGGAACCTGACACAGTTCTTGCTTATCTCTAAATAGCAAGTGTCAGTCCCTGCCAGCCCATGACATTATTCAAACAAGACAATCACATTCTTCTGTGGGAACCAAGGGCCATTAAAACATCTCACTTCAAAGTCTGCCTCCCACAAACTCTGTTGGTTTATTCTAGTTCCAAGTACAACTCCCTTGTGGTTTGTGAAAGTGAATTTTCAGAATTAAATGAAAATATACAATACTAGATAGTAACTTAAATGCCTGTGAATACATAGATCAGTAAAGAGAAGAAGGCAACTAACTTATCTTGAAGTTCAATGATTCTTTCTTTAGCATGTTCATTTTTTTTTTTTTTTTTTGTCTTTTTTGAGACAGGGTCCCGCTGTGCAGTTCAGCCTAGACTTGAGCTCAATTTTGTAGCCCAGGCTGGTCCCAAACTCCCAACCACCTTCCTGCCTCAGCCTCCCAAGTGCTGGGATTACAGGTGTGTGCCACCATGCCTGGCTAGCATGTTCATTTTGCTATTGAGTTCCTATAGCAAATTTTTGTTTCTACTCCACACTTTCCACTTCATTAATTTTATTTCCATATCGTTTTACTCAGAGTATGTTTTCATTGCTCTTCAGCTTTATTATCATTGCTGTTGAATTGTTTGATCACAACAGAATTATTTTATATTCTTTTAAATTTATATTCTTTGTCAGGTTGACCACTGAAGTCTCTGCCTGGTGAGCGCTGTAATAACATAATGATTAGAAAGAGATGTCCTCAAGTTTTTGGAACCAGTAAATCTCCCAGATGCAAAAAGGAAGTCTATTTCCCTGTAAAGCTCCTGGCCACATTTGGGTATAGGAGGGGGGAGTGGGTTGTTTGAGGATGAATCAAAAATGTCTGCACTATTAAGGTGGTTTTTAATAAGAGCAATAATAACAGTTAAATTTTCTTTTGGTATTTTAGGGAAGAGTCTACAGAGTGTGTAGGGTCTCACTACTAGATCAGACTCATAGTGATTCCCCTGTTTACAGCCTCCCAAGAGCTGGGATTACAGGCAAGTGCCACCATGCCCCTTGAGCGGGGGGGGGGGGGGGGCAAGGCCAGCACAGCAGGCCCAGTGATCAAATCCCCAGCCCCTGTGCCTGCTTTCAAGTGCTTTAATCTGCTGAGCTATTTGGCTGGCCCTTAAATTTCTAATAACTTCTAAAAAAAAAGTCTTGCAGACTATGTGGAATGACTGTGTTCATTTAGAAATCTTCACCACTTAGCTAGACAATTTTAGACTGTATTTTCATTGTCTGCTTATGGAGAGTCTCAGAGCCAGCTTTAGGTAACAGATTTGGTCTTTCTCAGTACTCTTCAGAAAGGGGAGAGAGACAGAGACAGAGACAGAGACAGAGAGACTTGCAAGAGTGTGAAGGAACTTGTCCAGACACCTGTGGACCTATTATAGTCCAGATCTCCCCTGACCCTCAAAGTCTCATATGTTCAGAAAACGATTGGACCGTATTTATTGATCAATTGATCCATACTCAGCTTGCTG
Organism: Myocastor coypus; assembly: GCA_004027025.1. NCBI lineage: Eukaryota > Metazoa > Chordata > Mammalia > Rodentia > Myocastoridae > Myocastor > Myocastor coypus. The sequence goes on from PVJA010030816.1 coordinate 17,229, forward strand.
TTAAGAGGTGGAGTTTGCCCCAGGTCATTGAGAGCACAACCTAGAAGGATAGATCACCTTCCCTGACCCTTCTCCTCTCGCTTCTTTCTGGGATTCTATCATGTAAGCAACTTTCTCTCTAATGCCTGGTCCATCACACTGTTTCAGCCCTGGAGCCAGCCAACCATGAACTGTAACAGTGAACAAAAATAACTGTCCCTTCTTTAAGTTATGGGTATGATGTAGTGTGTTTCAGTGATGATAAAGCAACTGTTATGGCCTACATCTGGATTACCCCACCCCAAAGCTTCATGTATTCATAGATTCATGGACCATGCAGGCAGTTCGGTCATGGGTGTGTGATGGCAGATTAACGATAACTGTATTAATCCGCTGACTGGTTTAGTACAGTTCTGTGTAAGGATAATGGGAATGTTCACTCTAGTTGTAGGTGGCAACACACAATAGGCTTGTAGCCTAAATGGAATGAAAAGGGAAAGGAAGACTCTCTATTTTACTCCCTCCTGTCTGTATGCTATGAACTGTTTCTCCTCTGCCATGCTGCCTTGCCTTGGAATCAGTCAACTACAGATTGAAACCTCTACAATCTGTGAGCTAAAATAAACCTTTCAGAGCTGTGGAGAGAGCTCAGTAGTCTAAGCTCTTACGTGCCAAGTGCAAGGACCAAGTTTCAGTCCCCAGTACAACATGCTGTGCTGGCCCCGGAACTCTGGGAGCGTCATAGTGGCCACCAAAACAGGGTGTAGTGGCACATGCCTGTAATTCCAGCCCTGGGGAGGCTGAGAGAGGAGAATCACTACAAGTCCAAACTGCATAACGAGATTCCATACCAAATAAATGAATAATTAAATAAATAATAAAATAAACCTTTCTTCACTTAATTCAACCTAGCAATGAGGAAGTAACTAAGACAAGGATTAAGATGAACCTTTCGTTTCCTGTCTTAATTTTAAGTGCTCCTATGCCACTCTATATTATTGCCCCAGCTTTTATCCAGTTCACCAGGTAGCCACAATTTTAAACAATTACCACTTATGATTTTCGATAAACATCCTTTGAAAAAAGGCAAGCTCCGAATCACGTGAAATGAAGATAAGATTTGTGAATGGAGTCTCCCAGGAAACCACGACGTAGGTCAAATAATTACAATGATATTGGTATAAATCTTCAAAAGAACTTCAATTTCATTCTCACTTCTCCAGTAAGTACATGGCCCCTTATTTGCCACACAAACATGTGTGGATGTCAGTTTTCAAGGCTGCTACAGAGCTAGAGAAAAGGAGATGAGCAAATCGAAATAGCACAGAGCTTTCTGATCTTACCACAATTGCAGTGTTTCTCCTCAATAAATATTCTCTGATTCCTGAAAGTATTTGGTTAATTTGCAGAGATCCAAAAAGTTAATTCTGATGATTTTGATCTCTATTGCCATTGTTTCTGTGGAAGAACTTTTCTTCCTTATCATTGCATTATCTTCATATTATTTTAATATAGTTTTGACTTCATTATCAGTGGCATATGTAGGTAGATATACCTACAGAGAGAATATGTATTCAAATCTGAAGCTTGCAAAATAGCCCTTCATTGATATCCTCTTTTTTGTTTTATTTTGTCAGAGATGGGTATTCCATTGCCATTCATATATTGTAGGTGCGTGAATTCAGCAAAATTACACAATATAGTCCAATATTCCATAATAGTCTTGGGTTATCAGCAGAACTGGTAATGTCAGAAGTTGCTGAGTTGAGCCTTTTACAGCTCAACATATTATAGCTTTACTTTAGACACTTCATGATTATACTTACCTGCTGGATGGTTAACACCAACATAAAGCAATACCTATATAACAAAATTGTAGCTTTTTTATCTGGCAAGGTCAGTCACATCCCCTCAGGATTTACCCCAAAACAATGTGCAGTGCTCTGTACAACTTTTGTCTATGTCAGACATCTGGATGAATCATGGCCATTGCTTGAACAGTTTGTGCTCTGTGAAAGCCTGAGAAAATGTTTTTTCTCTAGGTGACTCTCCTTAGGCAGATAGATAGATAGATAGATAGATAGATAGATAGATAGATAGAGATACACACACACATAATAAAGAGTTCGGATAGATATATGGCTACTTTCTCTTAGTTTAATGGGAAGAAACATTTGTATGAATAGTGTTTACACAAGATATCATGTCTGCATCTTGTACTCTGAATAACTACTACAAAGACAACAATATGCAGTGTATTAATTATTGTAACTGTTTTACTAACCTGTTTTGAAACTGTCCCATTTCTAATTCTTTCGCATTAAAATTAATTTTAAAAATAAAGATAAAAAATAAATGAAAATAAAATTGAAGCATTTAAACCTTTTGGATTTAAAAATATCTGAAACTTGGAATGGAGAAATCTGATATAAAGAACATAGTATGGAAGATGTTAGAATACTGAAAGTTCTATTTTGTTTTGTGGAACTGGAGATTGAGCTCAGGTCCTTGCATTTGCCAGGCAAGCACTTATTCCACTGAGCTATCTCCCCAACCCAAAGATGTCAGAATAATTTAAAACATTGTGATATACTAGCACATATAAGGAGAATTTTCCAGGTCTGAGAGCAGAGCTCTAAAGAGTAGCAATATTTAAGGGCAACTTAGAGAAATGAGTAAACAGGTAAGAGGAACCAGCAAACCTGATTTTTAAAAATAAATGGGTCCTTTACTGTGTCCATGGTCTGAAACCTCATGCAGTTCCCATCTTGGTTCTTGCCAATATAAAATGCCCAGTGCCTCTGCCTAGTCTGGGATTAACAGAATGCCAATTTTCACCCCAGAATAGAGACTGCAGATCATTCATCAGGTCCACCAGCCTTCAGTTTGTCTCTTTCACTAACTTTCCAACTGTTTTTAAAATTCTGTCTCGTTTGAAGCCTACTGACTTGAGATAAACCAGAAGCAATGTATATACTTCATATGGACTCACTAAAGATCTTGGTTTTCCACCACTGTCTTTTTAACTATAAATATATCTATATCTACATCTGTATCTGTATCTGTATCTACCCATAGGTCTCTATCGTGACATCTATGTTTTACTTTGTTCTTATGTGATGTGGTTTGAATAGGCCTGTGATGAGGCAGAGCATCAGGATACAGAGCATGTAGTGGAGCCAATCTGCTTACCTCATGGCATTCAAGAGAGAGGTGGAAGCAGGGACAAGATATAGTCCCCACGTTGATACACCAGTGACCTGCTCCCTTCAACTAGGCCTAGTTACCTAAGTTTCTACCAAGTTCCAACAATGTCATCAAATTATGAATTCATCAATTGATTAGTTCACTGAAAACGTTACAGCTGTTATGATTTGATCATCTTCCAAAAGCGTCATTTTTAATATTGGTACACTGAAGGCCAAGCTTCCAAAGCTTGAGCCTTTGGGGGCATAGTATAGATTCTAAACATAACATTTCACTTGTGGGCCCCAAAGCTTCATATTCATTTTACAATACAAAATATATTAATTCCATTTCCAAGAATCCCAAAAGTCTCAACAGTTCCAGCATTGCTCAAAAGTCCAAATCCAGCTAAGCATGATGGCACACACCTGTAATATCTCAGCACTTGGGTGGCTTAAGCAGGAGAGTCACCATGAATTTGAGACCAGCCTGAACTAAACAGTGAGTTGAGAATAAGCCATTCATAGGTTGACCCTTTCTTGAAAAAAAAAAAAAAGTTCAATTCTAAAATCTTTCAAACTCCAAAGGCCAATGGTATAGTTCAGCAGACTAAGCACTTGCTTAGGGAAGTGCAGGGGCCAGGGTTCAGTCCCTGACCCCACTTGCTGCACAGGGCCTGCTGTTGAGCGCGCTGAGCTGGCGATGGAGTCCAGGAGTGGTGGCTTGCACCTGTAATCCCAGCACTTGGGAGGTAGAAGCAGGAGGATCACTATGAGTCACTAGTGAGACCCTGTACAAAAAAAAAGAAAGAAAGAAAGAAAAGAAAAGAAAAGAAAAGAAAAGAAAAGAAAAGGACAAACTCCAGGCAACTTTTAGTTATGAGAACCTATTAAATAAAAAAACAAAATTGTAAATCTCAAAGATCCTTTGACAGAGAGAAAGCATTTCATTCAAAAAGAGAAGAATGGAAGCACAGCAAGGAGATGAGAACAAAGCAAGACTGAAATCTAGCAGAGCAATCATTAAATCATACAGTTCCATATCCAGCATATGTGGCAATAGTGGCATGATGTGAATTCCAAAGGGCTTAGACAGAGTTGCCACTGGGGCCTAGCTGGGTGAAGCCTACATTGTCTCTCTCTAGGACTGCCTCTGGTCATTATCTGTAGTTTTTCTTGGAAGACCTTCAATGTTCATAGCTCTCCACTGCACCTTTGGTCTCCCTCTCACAGCTTCATGAATTGCCCTCTCAGGGATTGACCACAGGGATTCCAACCTGTCATGTATTGCCTGGCCTAAAGCCTTCCTTTAAAATTTTGGTTGAAGCTCTCATCATTCCATAGTTCTTGCATTTTTGTTCCCCCAACACCAGTATCATATAAGCTACACTGAGACCTTCTGTTGGCGTGAGCAGTATCTGGGCCCACTTGGACCATGGCTGCAGTGTCCTCTGAGTGTTGAGATTACTGAATATGGCAAAACAATATCTGGGGAAACAATTCCATTTACAGCCCTGTGGGAGAATGGTTCCTCTTCTGTTCTCTTCACTCCACTCTGTCCTCTCTTCTCCTCTCCTTTCCTCTTTTTTCCTCCTCTCTTCTTTTCTGAATGCAGCCTTTTCAGGGCTGGAGAGATAGCTAAGTAGAATAAGCACTTGCTTAGCAAGCACAAGGTCCTGAGTTGAATCCCCAGTACAAAAAAAAAAAAAAAGAAAAGAAAAAAAAAACTGTATCTTTGGAATAAGTGCTTGCCTGGTAAGCTTAAGGACATGAGTTCAAAGAACCAGTTAATGGAAAAAGCAGATTTTTCAATAAATTTTCAGCCAGGCATGGTGGCTCACGCCTGTAATCCCAGCACTCGGGAGGCTGAGGCAGGAGGATTGGTGCGAGTTCGAGACCAGCCTGGGCTACAAAAGTGAGCTCAGGACCAGCCTCAACTGCATAGCGAGACCCTGTCTCAAAAAGACTAAATAAATAAATAAATAAATAAATAAATAAATAAATAAATAAAATAAATTTTCAGTCCTGGAGCCTGCCTAGTGTAGTTAGTGTCTTATTGGTTTCGGAGATGCCCTCAGGGAATTTTTCCTATCCTCCAAGTGCAAAGTGGAAGACCCAGCTCAGGCCTGGCATGTGAGTGAGACATTCCATAATGCTTGCTGAACCCCTCCAGCCCCAGCCCGTGCCCAGCGTATGTGTGAGACCTTCTGTCACACTTGATGAACAATTCCAGTCCCAACCCAGGCTTGGTGTGTGTGAGAGAACTGCCCTGCCAAGCCCACTGCACGCCCTCCAGCCCCAGCGCACGCCCAGCATGTGTGTGGGTCCACCCACACACTCATGGGAACCTACTCCATCAGACAGGCCTTGTGTGAAAGTCTGTGGGTGAAATCCCTGCAGCAAGGCTAGGAGCCAGAACTTCCTAGCTAATTCAGGAGCAGAACATCTTGCCAGAGGGGCAAAATTGGTTCAGTTCCACAGAGTGCAGCAGGAAGAAGTTGAGCACAGTGGCCAGACACAAGCCAGGCACATCTGAACAAGTTCAAGCTTGGTAGATCTGGATCTGGTAAGCTGAAACACTTTACTAAACTCAGATCTATGAGAGTATACTCTCTCATTTTGTCTTGATCTATGGAGAGGGAAACAGGTACCCAGGTGAACTAGTCTGCATGGAAGATCCCAGGTACATCAGAGGAAGTGATCAAACAGAATTTAGGGGAACTGACTTAAATACAAATTTCCAATTTAGTATCTACTTAGCTACACAGACATGTTTGCTCCTACTGTCTAAACTATAAACCCATTAGTTATAAAAATTTGTAAACTGCTAAATATCACTACCCATTATTAGCGTTCCTAATTATAGTTCTATAAATACAAAACTGTAACTGCCTTAACCATATTATCTCTCTTGGGTAAGAATTTCGGTAGGTGCTAAGGTTGTAACTGCATCAAAGCTTTATAGGACAGTGCTGTACAAAATGACAAAGAGAAAGAGTAAAATGCAGTCTCAGGCCCTGAGTCTACCCAGAATGAACACAGGAGACACTCGCATAGGAGAAATTGGGAATTACACAGCTGACATCTCTGAATTAATAGTGTTTGAATAGTGTTTGAAGAAACAACTTGCAAAGTATAGAGGGTACCAGACCAGAAACAATCTCTAAAGTAAAAAAAAAAAAAAAAGAAATGATAACTATAATGAAGGAATTACTAAGTGCTTCTAAAGAAGCCACTGACAAAAAAATAGAGGACATTAGAAAAATGATGGAATCCTTGAATGAGCAATATAGGAAAGAAATAGAATGTAGGAAGCAGATTCAAAGAGGTATAGAGGAAATTGAAATCTCAATCATAAGCTGGCAAAATAGTTTGAATGAAAGTGAAGATATAGTTTCAGATCTTTTTAAATTCATTTTAATGAGAAAAAAAGATAAAGTTGCAGTAAAATAGTTTCAGAACAAGTTAGTAGGACAGTTACAGTAATAAAAACATTACATATTATCTTCATAATCATTATTTAGAGGACAAGATGCAGACATAATATCTTGTCTAAACAATATTAGTACATTTCTTCCCTGCTCAGACCCCAGGATCAGCTTGTGTGTAGGTAGGAACTTCTGGCCTGCACATTTGCACGACCGGAACTTCTTCCTGACCCAGATTCCAGGACCAGTATGGGAGTAGAAACTTTTGCTTGCATTCCATGACCAGAACTTCTCCATCCAGACTCCAGACCTAGCACCTCCTATGGAACTCTGCAGCAAAACTCCTTGCAGAGAGGCTGGAGGTCAGACCCTCCCAGCTAACCCACGAGCTGAACATCTTTCCAGAGGAGCAGAGTGGTTTCATTTCCATGGGCTGCAGCAAGAAGAAGCTGAGCACAGTAGCCAGACCCAGCCAGGCACATATGGACAAGATCAAACATGGTAGCTGTGGACCCGCATTTCAGTAGGTGCTGACCGCATAACTGCACAAAATCTCTTCACCAAAGGTCGGAGGACAGTGCTATACAAAATGACACAGAGAAGGAGGAAGCTATAATCTCAGACCTCGAGCCCACCCAGAACACATGCAGGAGACACTAGCATAGAAGAAAATGGGAATCATACAGCTGAAATCTCTGAACAGCATCTGAAGTAAAGAAACAAATGCAGAAAGGTATAGAGGAACTAATCAGAAATAAGCTCTGAAGTAAAAAAAAAAAAAAAAAAAAGAAATCTTTGAATTAATAGCATCTGAAGTAAGGGAGCAACTGCAAAAAGGTAGAGAGAAAATCAGATCAGAAATAATCTCTGAAGTAAAAAAACAAAAGGATAACTATAATGAAAGAATTAATAAATGCTTCTAAAGAAGACATTGATAAGAAAAATTAGAGAATAGAAAAAATGATGGAATCCTTCAATGAGCAATATGGGAATGAAATAGATCTCATGAAGCAGTTCCAAAGAGATATACAGGAAAATAAAATCTCAATCACAAGCTGGCAACACCATATCAACGAAAGTAAAAATAGAGTTTCATATCTTCAAGACACAGTTACAGCTAGTGAAAAGGTAAGAAAGGATCTCTTTTAAAAAAACTGGGGGCCCAGCAGGCTGGCTCAGTGGTCTAAAGTGCCTGCTTAGGAAAGCTTGGGTGGCTGCAGGGACCATGATTTGATCCCTGGCACCACATGCTGCGCCAGCCCTGCCCTCAGGGCAGGCTGAACTGGCCATAAAAATAAAGAAACAAACAAAGGTTCTAAAATAAACAAAAAAATAAATTTAAAAAAAATCTTCTGGGGCCCAGCAGGATGGCTCATTGGTCTAAAGCACCTGTAGGCAACTGCAGGGACTGCGGTTTGATCCCCAGCACCACGTACTGCACCAGCCCTGCCCTCAGGGCAGGCAGAGCCAGCCATAAAAACAAATAAACAAACAAAAAAATTTAAAAAAATAACCATGAGCCGGGCGTGGTGGCGCATGCCTGTAATCCCAGCACTCGGGAGGCTGAGGCAGGAGGATTGGTGTGAGTTCGAGACCAGCCTGGGCTACAAAAGTGAGCTCAAGGCCAGCCTCAACTG
>PVJA010030817.1:0-25441 GCA_004027025.1 Myocastor coypus
TGCAGATCAGTGAGAAATGTTGGTAAAAGGCGTTTCTGGACCAGAGCAACTCTGGCAGACGCTTTCCGATATGGAAGGGGACTTATGCTGCAAAGTTTTCTGGTGCTTTTGTGACTCCCCCACCCCCTGCACACACGCACGCACACACACACACACACACACACACACACACACAAACATTCCACAGGACCATACACACAGGGTGTTATAATTCAAGAAAGGACTTGGGTCTCTATTTAATTTTACATGGCTATAGTTATCTATAAATATTTTCTGAATAAATGTGACATAGTGTTTTGGAATTTTGGGCACGAGATAGAACTCTATTTTTCGTGATGATGAAAAAACAAAATTTCAGATGTCTTTCCAAAAATTTCTTGAAGCAATTCGTACTCATCTAATGTATGTGAGTTTGAATCTGTTATTACCTCAGCAACTTGAGTCAAGGGCTATGCTGACACCTTAGAATTTCACAGGCCTCACTGTACCCTTCCTGCAGAGCTGATGAAAGCCCTAGAGCTCCCACTGCGGCAGGGGTAAGTCAGTCTGTATCAGATAATTCAATTGACAGTTATTGCTATTTGGAAATTTAGGACTTAAGGCATGGTGCTCTGAATTCAGACGAGATGGAGGTCCCTAATATCCTAATCCTTCAAGCTCACATTTCCTGAAGAACGTGGAAATTTTAGAGTATCTGATATCCCCATTGGCGGGTATCAATAAAGCCTGATATATTGCTTGGTATGTGGGACGTATTTGATACATGGCTGGATAATATAGAAATTAGTGGAATTATTTATCCCAAAGGTTTGATTCAACCTGAAACTTACCTGATGCTTTTAAATGCCGAGGCTTACAACTAGTTTCAGTTACATGTCAGCATGACGAAGGCTTAAAAAGCAAATTTTGATATCCAAAGGCTTCTGCTGGCGTATCCTATCTGAGAACCAAAGGAGAAGACAGGGACACCAAAGGTACACTTTCAGACTCCTGAGTTCACCCCCAGGCTTGCCCCTGCAGTGGCCTTGCCTGTCATCACCCTGCTATGGCTCTGAATCCTCTTTCTTAAGCTTGAGCTTGCTCTATCAAGCCCTCAGGTCCCTGTCCGTGGTTACAGAGAATATAATCGTTAACAGATTGATTAAATGCTGAAAAGAAATTGCGTATGTTGAATCTTATAGTGCAGTTCTCAATCCATAAGTAGGCACTTGAAAAAACTCTCGGTTATTTGAATCAAATCCCAGTCCTCCTTGAATCTTACCAATGTAGCTATATCCTGGCTTTCCAACTGTGAGTGATCTCCTCTGTGACATTTCTTGGGGTGCTATAGTAGGAATAGACATAACAAGGCTGTTGGAGTGGTGCACCAGAGAAAAGGACGTGGCTGCTTAATGAAATGAAGCCCAGTGCACCCACGTCACCCGGAAGTTGCCACACATTGGTTCATGATAAAGAGCAGATGCACTGTGTTCTGGGCCCTATGGAGCAAGCGTGCGGCTGACCCCACTGGTACTACATCTCCAGGAGATGACACTCTATGTCGTTTACACATGAATGAAAATAACCCGTATGCTTTCTCATATCTTTCCCTGCTTACGCCTCATTCCCTGTCTCTGTCCTCCTGTCCCCCCTCAGGTCTCACTCAGAGTCATTACTTTAGAAACCAAACCAGGAGTTCTCTCATCCCTTTCCTTCCACTCTGGTTTAGGTAATTGACCTGACACAAGTATCCGTAGGCCACAATCAGCTTCGATTGTTTTTCTCCGGAGAATCACACACCTTCTCTCTCTTCTCAGCTGTTTTACCTGTATAGCTCAGGTATTCCCACTAGACAACTTGGCATCATGTAAACATATCCACTGCAATTTTCCTGCTTCCACTTGATCTCTTTTCCTGTCAGCATTGAACATTTTCTTTCTTTTTCTCTCCTTTTTAACTTGTTATTCTCACCTGTTTTATCACAATCAGGATTCCAACAATAGATTAATCATAACTTGAAACTTTGAAGTATTGATAGTGATATACCTATATTAAGACAAGAGCATCAATTTGAAGTAGCAATTAGGAATAATTAACATTTGCTGCGGATGACATATGTACTTTTCAAAATACTCATAATTTGCCTTCAAGATATTTATAAAATCTTTGCTTACCTTTTCCTTCTTCTGCAACTGAAAATCAATTCATAGCAATAGTATAAAATATACATAACATAAACGTTTATTTTACATTTTTAGATTTGTTTGATCTGCTGAATTATCACAGTAGTGTTCCATCTAATATAGTTTTACTTTACTTAGGTTTTTTCTGAATATATAATATAATGAATTAATTAGGCATTGGAATACTCTCCCAGAATCACAGTTAATATAATTAATATTGGCCCAAGGGAAAAATATGAAAGACTTTCAAAGAGCTACTTTTTTTCGTTCTTTCTTTCTTTCTTTCTTTCTTTCTTTCTTTCTTTCTTTCTTTCTTTGTTCTTTTAAAGATGTCCTACTAGGTCAAACTTTGGAGAAATCAGGAGAATACACTGAAGATTATAGCATTGTTAATGAAGCAAAATGACTTATCTAGAAGGTAAATGCTTTTTTTCCTTTTTAAATGTTTTTTTTTGTTTGTTTGTTTTTTTGTTTGTTTGTTTTGTTTTTTTTGTTTTTTAGTAAAAATAGCAGAAACAAAGAAGGAAAGATGCAGTAACAAGTGAGAGTATATATACTATAGAATTTCAAAACAAGAAAAATTTAACAATGATGGCATTACATATTTTCATCATCAAATCAGTATAGATCAACAAATATAAGTATGTAAGACTGATCAATTAAACATTAACACTTTCAATAAACGTTATTTTTAACTCTTCCTAAAGCATTTTATATTTAAGTCACTCTTCTAAAAATATTATAGGGGTTGAGAATGCAGAAAACACAAGGTCCTGAGGTTGATTCCTGGCACTGCCCAGAATTTATTTATTTATTTATTTATTTAGTTAGTTAGTTAGTTATTCTTTTGAGTCCCTACCCTAGAGACTATATGATATTTGCATATGTAGGTCTTGTTTATTTCACTTATGAGTATACGTTCAACATGCATCGATTTATACATGAACTCTTCTAGTTTGTCATTCCTTATAGCTGAGAAATATTCCATTTTATGAAACCACCACATCTTTTTCAACCATTCTTCAGATGATGGGCATTTTGGTTGTTTCCAGGATTTGGCTATTACAAATTATGCTGCTCTGATATATTTTCAGTTCTTCTGGAAAAATTCCCAGTAGGGGGATAGCTGGATTGAATGGGATTTCCAGCTCTAGGTTTTTAAGGAGTCTCCACACTGCTTTCCATAATGGTTTTACCAGTCTGCATTCCACCAGCAGCGGGGAAGTGTTCCTTTTTCCCCACAGCTTCTCCAATATTTGTTGTTGGTTCTTTCTTTATAGTAGCCATTTTTCTGGGATGACATGGTAGGTATCTAAGTGCTGTTTTGATTTGCATTTCACGAATGGCTAGCGATGTGGAGCATTTCTTCATGTATTTATAGGCTTGTTGAATTTCTTTCTCTGAGAAGTGTGTGTTCATCTCACATGGCCATTTCTTGATTGGATCTTTGAATTTGGAGTGTAATGGCTTTTAGTTCTTTATAAGATCTAGATAGAAGACCTTTGTCTGAATATTTATTAGTTAAAATCTTTTCAAAATTTGTGGGTTGTCTTTTCACTCTGTTGGTAATTTCTTTTGATATGAAAACACATCACAGCCAAAGGAGGTCCCATCTGTTGATTATTTTGAGTGTTAAATGTGCATTTTGATTCTTGTCAATGAACTTTTTACCTTCCCCAATGTCTTTAAGACTTTCTCTGAATTTCTCCTCTAGGAGGTTTAGGGTTTCTCTTTTAATATTTAGTTCTTTAATCCATCTTGATTTTCATTTACTGTATGGTGATAGGCCTGGGTCAAGTTTTAGTTTTTGACATGGGGAAAGCCAGTTTTTCCAACATCGTTTGTTAAAGAGGCTAACTTTCTTCAAGTAAACGTGTTTGGCACCTTTGGCAAAAATAAGATAGCTGATTGTGTTTGTATTTCCTTCTGCATCTTCTAACCTATTCCACTGATCCTCAGGTCTATCTTTTTGCCAAAACTGTGTGGATTTTATCACAGTAGCTCTGTAGTATATTTTTAGGTCAGTTCCTGCTTTACCTTTGTTGCCCAGTGTTGTCTTTGCAATTCTGTCTATTTTATTTCCAAATAAATTTTAGGAATGACTTCTCCAGTTCTGTGAAGTATGTTGATGGTATTCTGATAAGAATTGCATTAAATCTGTGTAACAGTTTAGTGAGTATGGCCATCTTCATAACATAGGTTCTTCCTATCCAGAAGCAGAGAATATCTTTCCATTTTCTGAAATCCTCTAGGATCTCTTTTTGCAGAGTACTGTAGAATTCATTGAAAAGCTCTTCTACTTCTTTAGTTATGTTAATTCCTAAGTATTTAATTTTCTTTGGTGCTATTATAAAAGGTATTATTTCTCTAATTTCACTCTCAGTGTGTTTGTTATCTGTATAGAGGAATACCATTGATTTTTGTGTATTGATTTTGTAACCTGCTATGCTACTGAATTTGTGTATTAATTCCAGGAGCTTGTTGTTGGAGTTTTTTTATGAGTTAAGTGTGTTTCTTGTATACAGCATATGGTTGGGTTTTGCTTCCTTATCCACTCTGCCAGTCTAGTTCTTTTAATTGGAGAATTGAAACATTTACATTTATGGTTATAATTCAAATGCATTGATGATTGGCATACGTTTTACTTACTACTGTTTACCTCTTTTTCTCCTGTGTTTAATTGGTTCCCCTATTTGTTGGATTCTTTCTGTTCTGATTTGTTGAGTTTGGGTCGTTTTGGTCCTCTCTAATTTTTTTTTTTTTTTTTTAGTATACCTTGTAGGGTTGGTTTTGACGTTATGAAACTCTTTAGTTGTTCCTTATCATGGAAGTATTACATTTCTCTGTCATACTTAAAGAAGTTTTGCTGGGTATAGAAGTCTGGGCTGTAATTTGTTTCCATGGAGGACTTGAAGCACTCTGCTCCATACTCTTCTTGACTTCATGGTTTGTGAAGAGAAATCTGCCATTATTCTGATGGGTTTTCCTGTAAATATGATCTGTTTATTTACTCCAGGAGATTTTAGTATATTATTCTGTTGCTGGATTTCTGGAATCTTGACTGTTATATATCTGGGTGTGTTTTTAGTCAGGTTTATGTTATTTGGAGTTCTATATACTTCCCTTACCTGAATGTCGAATTGTTTTCTCAAATTTGGGAAGCTTTCTGCTATTATTTCTGCCCATATTCTTTTTATGTCATTGTGTCAACTCCTTCTTTCTCATTGATTGCTATTATTGCCATGTTTTGCATTTTTGCATCATCTTGCAGATGTTGAATTATTATTTCCTGCATCCTGATTGTTTCACAGAGATCCTTTCTTACCTTTTCACTAGCTGCCAACTGTGTCTCCAAGATCTGAGATTCTGTCTTCACTTTGGTACACACGGTGTTGCCAGCTTGTGGTTGAGATTTCATTTTCTGGTATATCTATTTGAAACTGTTTCATGTGAGCTATTTTCTTCCTATATTGCTCAATCAGGGAATCCACCATTTTTTTCTATTCTCTTCTAATTTTTTATCAATGTCTTCTTTAGTGGTACTGAAGTCTCCCATTATAATTATTCTTTCTCTCTCTCGTTCAGACATTATTTCTGCTCTGTTCTCCTCTCTACCTTTCTGTAGTTGTTCCCCTACTTAGATTCTATTAATTTGGAGAGCTCTTTTTTTAATTTCATAGGTTATTTCTGCTCTAGTTTCCTCTATACGTTTCTGCAGTTGTTTTTCCACTTCAGAATCTATTAATTTATGCATTTCTTTTCTTTTTACTTCACATGTTATCTCTGGTCTGAGTTACTCTGTGTCTTTCTGCCCTTGTCTGTCTACCTCAGAAGATATTGATTCAGAGATTTTATCTGCATAATTCCCATTTTCTTGTAAGGTATTGTCTCCTGTATTTGTTACAGGTGGGCTTGGGACCTGACATTACATTTTTCTCCTTGTGTATATCATTCTGCGTAGCAATGATCTTTGGTTCAGGAATGCGTGCCCTTTGGTTAGTCATTCAGTCCTGACTTCTGGGTCGGCAGAGCTGCTTATAGGCTGGGGGAGGGAGGTCCAACTCACCTGGCGGGCCTCAGTGCTGAACAAGCTGAGCTTGTGTCAGGCCGAAGGTCTGACTCACATGGCGGACCTGGTGCTGGATAGTCTGTGCTTGTGGTCAACTGAAGGAGGTCTGAGGTGGTGGGTATGATGCTGGATAGGCTTAGTCGTGGTGGGCTGGAGGTCTCATGTGTGTCAGAGGAGGTCTCAGATAGGCCAGAGTTCTCAGGCAGGCTGAAGGTCTCAGGCAGGTTGGAGGAGCTCTTCGAAGAACTACTTTATAGATAGTCTCAACATGCCCAGTCTCAACTGCTATTTCAGCACACCATGGAGGAGGGCTGGCCTGGTAGGTCTGGGGATTGAACTCCCGGCCCTTGTGCCCAATTCCAGTTGCTTTAATCTCCTGATCTATTTGGCTGACCCTTCAGTGGATAGCTTAATTTAAAATAAAAATGTATTTCACCAGCTATTTGCATAATTACCACTTGGTGGTTCGGCATGGCTATAAAATTTTCTTTTCCTAAACATGTAGAAGTAGAAGATACAAATGCCAATTCTGTGGGTAACTTTTAGGGGTTAGTGACTATGGAACACATTTTACTTTCTAAGTTAAAGTAAATAGCAATATCTTTGCCTTGATCTGAAAGAATGACATTCATTTGATCTATATGATACCTTTAGAGAGGAAAAGCTAAATGTAATTGTTTGAGATTTTCTTATTTATTATTGGAGTAAAACCTTGTCTATCTTGACTATTGGTACTCATTTCATTGTTATTTAAAATACAGGTATTAGGGAAATATCTCCACCATCAAAGGACTTGCCTGGCAAATGCAAGGACCTGGATTTCATCCTTGGTACCATACTGTGCTACTATTACACCCCTCAGGAGAAACCAGGCATGGTAGAGCTTGCCAGTAATCCCAGTGTTGTAGGCAGCTGAATTAGATAGAAATACTATAGGCAGTTAGATAGGGCCAGGCCCTAGAGGAGAGAAGATGGAAGACAAGGTGTCTATATAGCTTTGCAAGAGGCAGATACCCCTGCTGTGGACCACACCTCAAGACTAAATAAATAAATAAATAAATAAATAAATAAATAAATAAAAATAAAAAAGCAATGGAGCCACATACTTAATTGCATCAGGAATTGATACTCTAAATAGTCATCAATCAACTTAAAAGAGCCTAAATGAATCAGTAACTCAAGCCCAACAGGAAAAGACCTTGTCCTATATTCATACCCGCTTGCTACATGATTCCCTTCCCCTTTTGATATTGGTTTTAATCAATTGTACCTGAGCAATGGTACTTATAACCTCATAGTTTTGTCCCACCTCATGCTCACCTAGAAGAGTTTCCACGGTTTCCACCTCAGACCAGCCCCACCGCATGGATTTGCACAATAAAAGTCCCTGGAAGAGACTGCTTGGGGGTCCACCGGCTTGGTATGCCCCCTCCTGTTCCTCTCTGGGGCAGGAGCTTTCTTTCCCTAATAAATCTATTCTGCTCATTTGTTCATAAAATTCATTCTTTGGTATTAGAGAACACAAACTTGTCCCAGGTATTTTTGAGGTTGGAGATCAATTTTCCCTATATTATTTAGAAGTGCCCTATTGGAGGTCATCCATCCCAGATCAGTTTTTTCTTCCTGCATCACCAGTGATAGGGAGACTGAGACAGGTGGATCATTCTGAGTCAAAGCTGTGTAGTGAGACCCTGTACCAAATAAATAAATAAATAAATAAATAAATAAGATCTTAATATGTAAATATAAAATACAAATTACTGAGCCTTAGGTCAACCTTTTTGAGTCAGCGTCTTGACCAGATGAAACCTAGTATTTTCATTTTTTAGAAAGTGCTTCAAGTACCAGGGTTACAAAACATGTAGAATTAACTTTGTATACAGATTCTAGTTAAGAGACAAATCATGGAAGATATGTCAGATTATTAAAGGCTTTAAATGTTATAGTCAGGATTTTGCTTTCTGGCCTGAGAATACTGGAAAACTGCATATAATTAAAATTAAGGCCAATTTCAAGGAGTACTGCAAAAGAGAATTTGTAGATGCAAACAAGCAAAAAACAATGTGACTGCACTGGGTAGTGCATAAACTGTAACTTTTTTTTTTTTTTTTTACGTTGCGCATTTTAATTTTTTATTCATACATGTTTGAAGTACATTATTTCTGTTTTTATTTAAGTGAATGTCCACATGAGCGCATCTTGATTCTTTTGTATTCCCTTCCAATTCCATATGTCTCACTCGCTTATTCTCTAAATCCTTTCTCCCAATTGTCATTATTATTATTTTACCTTATGTCTTCAGCATATATGTACTAAAGTCACTGAGGCAGTTAGTCCATGAATATGACACATCTTAAATTATTTTGTATCCCTGTCCATTCTCCTTCTCTGCTCACTTTCAGACTCATCCCATTCCTATTTGC
This sequence comes from Myocastor coypus, assembly GCA_004027025.1. Lineage (NCBI taxonomy): Eukaryota > Metazoa > Chordata > Mammalia > Rodentia > Myocastoridae > Myocastor > Myocastor coypus. Next base: position 8,655 of record PVJA010030817.1, read on the forward strand.
AGTGTATCTATTTTCCTATTTCCTTTCATTAATTTTTTATTTCATACTTATTCTTTGAATTATTCTAATGAGAAAAATCTACATGTTTTTGTCTTGTGTGTCTTATTTATCTATTTCAGTTAACATTATATTTTGTCAAACAATATCCATTTTCTTACTAATACCTTACTAATACCTAATACTTACTAATACCTAAAATTTACCTTTCTTCTAACCAAAGAATATTGCATCATATGTTTCTTTCTTTGCTAATTTATTGATGTGAATGTCGGCTGAGTCCAAGATTTAACTATAATGAACTGCTGTCCTCCAAACATTGCCATACATATATTTCTATAATGTGATATTGCCAGTTCTTTGTGGTAGACACCTAGAAAGGGAATACCTGGGTCAAATGGAATGGCTATTTTTAGTTTCTTTGAAACAACTGCATACTGACTTCTACAATGACTGTACTAGTTTATATTCACATCATCAATGGGAAAGGATTCCTTTTTCTTCACAGCCTCAATGGTATATGTTATTATTTTACTTCATTATGGTTGCAATTGCTTCTGGTGCAAGATGAAATCTTAGTGCTTATTGCACTAAACACTAAGAAATCCTAGTATGTGAAGTATTATATTCCATCCAATATGTGCAAGACTGTGCATGTCTTTTTGGAATAGTAAATTTCTTGACTGCATCAGATTGTTGGGTACTGCTCTTTCTTTCTGCTTTGCACTCCGCCAATCTGTGTCTTCTGCTAGAGGAAGTGTAGCTGTTAATATGGAGAGCTATTAGGGAGCAGAGTTGTTCCCAAAATTTCATTCTTTTTCTAGTGATGACTCCTTAATTTTTCTGATCATTAAACCTTGTTTTTATATATTATGTCAGAATTTCTGCCCTTATTGTCTCTAGCATATTATTGGCTATTTTTTTTTTTACTTCAAATTATGTGGTTGTATGTCTCTTAAATTGTTTTTTTCCATGGAACCCATTATTTCTCCATCAATTTTTAAAGAAAACTTTACATGATATTTTAATTTTGTTTGGAATTTCTTCACTTTTACAACCATGAGCCATGTCACTTTAAAGGACCTATTGACTTTTTTGTGTTGAGAAATCTGCTGCAATCCTAATAGGTTTACCTTCACAGATGATTGTTTACTCATTGCTAATAGCATTTTAAAATATTTATTTTATTTTAAGTTTGTTTATTTATTTATTCATTTTTACAGAGTCTCACTCTGAAGCTCAGGCTCATAGATTTTCTCCTGACTCAGCCTCCCCATCACTAGGATTACAGGGATGTGGCAACATGCCTGGTTTCAGTAGCCAGTATGGTGAAGGGACGTAATTCAGGGAATGGCATCCAGGTCTTTGAGCTTGACAGGCAGGGGATTAGACAACTGAATTCTCTCCCCAGCTCCATGACAGCTTTTAACACTCTGTTTATGTTGTTGTATTTTGACATCTAAAGTTTTAACTAAGATGGGTCTCAGGAACGTTCATTTTTCACTATAGTAGTTTGACAGTCTATGAACCTCACTAAATTTATGTTGAAGTCTTTTCAACTTTGGAATTTTTTCCTTTATGATTTATATTATTTATACCATGTAGGCCAGCTTCTTGTTTCTCACTAGCCCAATTATACTTAAGTTTGTCTTCTTGATGTTGTCTAGTAGTTGATTAATTCTTTTCATTCTCTTGTTTATTTCTCAGGTTCTCTGAAAAATTCATTGTAATTCACTCTCTTGTCCTTGATTCTTGAAAACCTGTCTTCATATTGGTCATTTCTGTAACTTGAATATTCTACTCAGCTGTTTTGGTCCCTTGGTAATTTTTTCTGATATTCCCATATGAAGGCTGTATCTTGGGTAAATTTCCACTCAAGCTTTGAACCAATTTGCTCAGCTTTTCAATTTTTGTTTTCACATATTTGTATTGATCATTTTTATATAATTCCACATAATTTTGATCTTGTTCTTTTCAAATTTGTTAAACTTCTTCAACTGTCCTGTAAATCAGTTCTAACACACTACTGAGTGTTTGTTTAGTCTCTAGCTGACCCTCTAGATCTGTCTGAATAGAGTTGGGAGACTTGTTAAGCTACTATTGTTTCTTTAGCATGTTCTTTTTTTCTATATGTGTGCATATAGACAACTTTACTGGTAAAAAAATAGTATACACCCTTTCAGATCTTCATTTCAGGTGGTTTGGACATCACTGCTGTGGTCTGAGAAGAAATTATAAATGGATATAGCAGTATCAATAGATCTGATCATACATCACTTATGTGAGATAAGCCTTGTATTGGCATTTAGACTCTTCCTAAATCTCTTTGTAATCTCTTTCCTAAAGTTTTTATCATCTAGTCTGGGATATGGAAGAAGAAATGAAGGGAAAAGTTGGAGGTATGAGTGAATGAGGAGTGCAAGTCAATAGAAGAAGTGGGTAGAAGAAATGCTAATTTGTAAAATAATAGATAAGTAGTGATATTCTGTTGGAGTTCTTTTAGTTGCCTTGAGGAGTTACTGTTGAGGGTTTTGAGGAGACATGTCTGGATGAAGGGAAGATAAAGGGGAAACAGTCCTATCTCAGACTGAGCAAGCTACAAAGTTGTTGGAAACGTGATATATTTGTATGCACATAAAATGAAAAATGAGGCAAGGGAAGACAGTAGTCTACATAAGATTATAAAGAATGGAAATAATAAAATGTAAAGAAAAGAAATTTAGTATGAGAGAAGATAAGAGTAATACAGAGAGCAAAATATTGTCAGAAGAATCTTGAAAATGGAAATTTAAAAATGGTAGACACAAGTACATTATAAGAAAACAGTACTGCTGCTGCCACTTGAGTTGAAGAAAGAAAGGAGAGAAGCGAGAAAATAAACCACTGAATTAAAAGCAAATTAAAAAAGCATCAAGAACACCAATCAAATAGTACAAAAACTGACTGTACATGTGGTTCCCATGTGACCAATATGTCATAAAGCTTGAGTGATGACATAATCCCATTCCTGCCTTTGCTATGGTCTTACTTCCTACAGTCACACCAATTTCCCACATTCTCCCTCATACTAAAAGTAATCCAATCTCAGGAATCTTTCTCTCAACCTGTGTTCCACCCAGCAGATAGAATCTGACTATGTGAATCTTCTGCACTTAGATGAGGGGCTCTTCTCCTGTGCCCTTAATTGAAGACCAGATTTGGCAGCCACAAGCATACACTGGTGTGGGGTCCATGGGGCCTATTGACTTTTCATCTCTCTGCCCAGAGTGAGAATGTTTCACTTACCTACAGTAGGAACTGATTAGGATGTGCTGAGCTTCAGCATCCGGGGCCCCCAGCATTGCTGGAGGTATTTGGAGAATACTTCCGATAGTGTTTGGAGGGGAGGTAGGAGAAGAAGAGACCTTTATATGAAGAGTCTGTTGTAGGAATTCAGTCTCTTGTTGAATGCTTCTGGCTGTTTATGATGCTTTCATTATGGCCTCTCCTTGAGGGTCAAGGCTAGAGCAGTACAGACCAAGCCTGGTGCACTGCTTTCCCTTCTGAACATCTATCTGTGTGTTAGGTTTGGTCTATAGGTATCATCTTTCTAATTAATAATCTGTTGGAAGATGTAAGTTCCCTCAGAGAACCAGCTGCTTCAGGGAGGCAACTCTGAGCACCTCTTCCATGAATCCTGCTCTAGCCAGCCTTGTTAAATCTCGTAAATCTATTCTTGACCTAAGTGTATAATAGCAGATGCCTAGGGATAGACATAGATTGGAGGTGGAGTTAGTGGCTATCTTACTTGAAAATTATACTGAAAATGTAAGCTGTAAGGTCGGAAAATATCATATAGTGAAACCTACTCTCAAAAATTGCTTAAAACCCAACCAATTGACATGTAAAACCACTGATACTTTGACACATGGAATTCGCTTTTGTTTTTGGGCTTTGGAGTTAGGCTGAGTACTACACTTCTACCATACAGAGAAGCCCCAGGGAAAATAAAGAGATATAACTATCTGTCATCTATGTACTTAGTATATAATGGTGTAGAGATCTTGGTTTATGTATTTATATCTTGATATTTGTATGTGGACTTAAATTAATATATATTAAGGAAGTAATCATAAAATAAAGTATTTAAGCCCTCACCATGAAAGGCTATGTATACATATATATATATATATATATATATATATATATATATATATATATACAGAGAGAGAGAGAGAGAGAGAGAGAGAGAGAGGGAGAGAGCGAGTTTATAAAATTTTTCCCTTTTTTCCAAATGCTTCTCTGCGATGCTTTTCAATAATTATCTTTAGGATTGAATAGAGCTAATCCAATTTTGAACTCATGCCTGCCAACTTTACCATGTTATCATCTACACAGCCTTGGGATACTAAAGAACTTCATTTTTTCCCACACTATGTGCTGAAGTTGGGTACAGAAACAGTTCATACAGGGTCATTGTGACTTATCCCCGGAATGTATTAAATCCGTCAAAAAACTGAAAGAGGAACATTTGTAACTGCAGTCGCAATGACACTTTTCTTGCCTTCTCCTAATGTGGTTTCTTTCCCTATTGCACCAACATGGTTTTGCTCCACAGGAAAGGAGACAGCGCGGTGGTGAAGGAACCCACGTGAGAAAATAAGACGGAAAGAAATGAAGTCCATAGATACAGAGAGAAGGGCATGGAAAAAGATGTTTAGTCTCCTCAAGCTTTGAAAATATATACATTAAAATGAAAATTTCAACAAAAGGAAAGCTTGAATTGCACATTCTGCCTGGATTAGCTGAGTTAGACTGACTCCCACAGCAATCAGAACCGCTCTTGTGCAGGCCATGAAGTAGGAAAGTAGAACAGCGTTTCTGTTGACAGAGCCAGCTGGGGCTGGAGGTGCCCAATCCTTAAACTGTGAAAGGCGGAGAAGGCTGGGCTGAGTGCTCCCAAAGAGTCTCACAGTCCAGAGCCCTTGGTCTTTTTCAACAAGCCAGGGTTATCCTTTCACAGATCGCAAGAGGTGGCTTGCTGTTGAATCACCTCTCTCATCTACAGCTGTCAGTTTCTGCTGTCTACAGCTACTCTTTGAGGTAGGAAGAAACAGATGAGCCAATCCATGGAGTAGTGTTTTGTTTTTGTGTGTGTATGTTTGTGTGTTGTGTGTGTGTTGTGTGTGTGTGTATTGGGGAAAGTGCCAACTTTGACTTTCATACAAACTCCAAGATAGACAAATGACAGTAATGGATGCAACTGATATCTCTCCTTTGTTCCCCTGAGATTATGTAACATCTATGCATTCAGACATAATTGTTGGTACAAATGGTGATTACTGTCATTACTACAGAAGGTTTGGAGTGAATGCAGGCCACAGAGTGAAAAATGGATCGAGAAATTTGAAAAGAACTGAAATGCCACATCTTTGTCATATAAATATTATTTCTGCAATTGGTATCCTCGGCTTCATAAAAAATACATTTTTTCCATGTGTAAATCATTTTGAATTATATGGTGATGAGCTCACATAGCAGCATAGCCTTATTCACTAGCTAGCTAATGTCAAGCAAATTATTTCCTTTTTTGAGTCTCAATTTCTTAATTTATAGAAGGACTTACTGTTCTTTCTTTCTTTCTTTTCCTTTTTTTCAGATAGTACTCCAGTACGTAGTTAAGGTTGGCCTTTATTTCTCTGTCCCATTATATATCCCAGGCTAGTCTAAGACTCACAGAGGTCCTCTTGCCCCAGGTTTCTAAGTGCTAAGTTTAACTCAGTGGATCAACCATGCCTGGCCTAGAACAATTTAAAGTTATAACGCATGTGATAACCTCGCACATAATCTCATTCAATTTATTATGGTTTTATTTTTATTAGCATTAATTGTAATGTATAGGCACCCTCAAGAAAAATATTCTGAAATATAAAATAGTTCCTGCATAGTTCTATCAAATATACATAACTGTTGGACTATCATTTCAATATTATGGTGCTAATTCGTTTCTAGTTAGCCACAGAGATACAGACATAGCTAAAATGACTATCCTGATTCTTTTCATCAGTGAATCTTTCTGGCTATTTTTTCTCGAGTTCTTCTTCTTGGCTAACAAGCCATTCTTGTTTTCATGGAAGTTCAATGTTTTTCCATATGACTGATGTCTGAAGTGCAGGGGGAAAATACAGTTACAATTTAATTTTTTGGCCTCTCACTGCACTAAAGCATAATTTAGCTGAAATAATGAGATTCAATTGCTCATAAGTAAAGTGCAGCTTAAACAGTGACAGTTGGGCAGTGTTTGTGTTGACTCTCCTTCTTCAGTGGCAGGCATTGTTATCGACTCAGTTTTGACATATTTTCTATGGATTAAGAATTTGGTAAAAAGGGCCAAGAAAAATGCCAGGCATTTAGCCTGACTTCTTACAAAGGACAAAGTGTTCTGTATTCACTGTAATACTCTTTTAAATTACTTCTCAATCTAATTCACTGAACAAAGATTCTGGTAAGCAACAGCAGCTAACGAATGATTTTTTGTTTGCTTATTTTGTTTTGTTTTTGTCAAATTGATTTTTTCAGTTACTCAGATCCTAAAGCATATTTTGATCAGACTAAATTCCACTTTATTATGATGACGTTTCTTTCAAAAAGCTAATTATTACTTTTAGTATTGGAGAAGACAAGGCCGAGGAGTGTGGGCTGCAAATAACCTTTAAAATACTTAGCAAATCACATGTATGTGACACATTGCCTTACTGGTGCTCACATTCCCGCCTGCCTGAGACAGAGGGAGATCAAGTAGATTTCAGGTGAGTGACACTTCTGAGGAATGGAAGGTCATTCTCATCATCTCTCGTCTTCTTTTGTGAACGTCTCCTTATATTTTTAAATGCCCTACCCATCATGTCTCTTAATTGTCATTCTTCCCACATTGATATAAAATTCAGAATTAAAAGTGCCATGCCATCACTTCTTTCTAGGGAAAAAGCACACACAAACGAGCAAGCAAACAACAAGCAGAGTCTGTAAATTTGCAACACCAAGTAGGGTGTAGAGCACGGAGCTACTCAAGGCAGCCAAAGATGGTCCCAGTGTTGTAGGCACCTTTCTTGTCTCCCTGACAAGCAGAGGAGAGTCTGTGGTAGTTTCTCACTGATGGTGTTTGTGAGCAACCTTAGTCATGATGGTTGGAAGAAGAGAGATTTCACTTCTACATAAGATGCTGGCCCTAATGCCCATGAAAACCGGATGTGTGGCTGGAAGGCAGAGAAAACAAGCGTGTCTGCTGACATTTCCATCTGCTTCAGCCTGCTCTGCATTGTGGGCCTGATCTGGGTCTTTTCAAACCGCTACATTTGGAAATCCAAAGTCCACTTTGTTCTAGTCTCACAGAACTCAGTTCATTTCTGAGAAGCTAGAATGCATCTTTATGAATGGGCCTGAATGTTTGTGGCTCACTAAAATTGATGTGCCAAAGTTGAATCTCCAAGGTGTTAAGAGGAGAGCATTTAAGAGGAGAACATTTAAGAAGAGGAGAGGGTGTCGTGAGAGTAGAGCATTGGTGGATGGGTTTAGTACCCTAATGAAAGAGACCCAGCTTGCCACTCCTGGTATGTGGGAATACAGCAAGACGGTGCCATCTTTGAAACAGGGGCCAAGTATTTAGTGGCCAGTCACCCACTAAAAAAATCTACAGCTAGTAATTTGATCTTAGACTTCAAATCCTTCAAAACTCAATTGAATATTTCTCTTGCGTATAATTTACTTAGTTTAAGCTACTTTTTAAGCAGCCTCCATAGCTAAGACACTTCTGTTACCAAGAAATGTCTCATGAAATAAAACAAACTTTCAAATTGAGATGATTATGCATGTGAATAATCTATGCATTCTTGGCCATCTGGTACAGATTTTACCTTTTTTCCATTTAACCTTCTTTGACTGTTACAGTCTGAAGTGATAACCTTCCCAATTTCTGTTTCCGCTCACTTGCTGCTTGGGATTGCTATTTAATAACGTAAGTGAATTAAATATGATTCTCACACAACATCACTAATTTTTAATCATTGCAGAATTTAAAACCTTAAATGATTGTTGACTCACATGAGGTAGTACAATTATTTTAATGACTGCATTGATCACAATGCAGCATAGTTCTTTATTATGGAATTTTCTTCAAACTTTGTAGCACATTGTTTTGAAACCCTTGGTACTGGAAACTCTCTGTCTATTGCATACCTGTTTAGTTTTTAGAGATAGTTCCAATACTTTCAGAGTTAAGTGAAGTCGGCATAATGAATGGGTAATGCGGATTTTTGTTAAAAACAAGATTTATTTATAACCTAATGAGATGTATATTCTTGTGTTGCTCATAAATTGAGTCACAGAGAAATTATTAGAGTTTTAAACTGAACCATGGCCGGTGTTGTTTGTTTTTGTTTTGCTTTTTTTTCTGTGTTTACACATTTTTTTTGGCACAGGAGATCAAAATCAGGACCTTATGCTTTCCATGCAGATGCTTATGCTGCTGAGCTATCTCTCCAGCCCCTTGGCAGTTTTCTTTAAATACCTGGCATTCAGTGGCAACAACACTCCTACTTGGTGCACACAAATTGGGACTGAAACACCTCACTTACAGTTGTCACAATAGAAACTTCAGCAAGTAGACTCATCCATCCATGCTTCTGTGCCTTCATTGATTATTTGATGTATTTTATGTTTCACATACTTTCCCAAGCTCTGGAAATGGGTTACAGAAGAAGACATACTACAGATCCTTGCTGCTGTCCTGGGCCTTGTGTTCTATAAATCATTATGGAGCCCATTCCACATGTACATGCCAGTGATATGTGTAGTGATGTAAACATGAAGGCTTCATGTTATTCAAAGTAACTGGGGTGTACTTTTTTACTTCTATAGCAGAGATCTCTCTAAGTGGTGATATTTAATCTCACACAAGAAAGATAATCATGACCAGAAAGGAACCCCGTTTGCAAAGATTTGCCAGAATTACAATAAAAAACCCAAGAATAATGAGAAAGTTTGTTTAATATGTTTCCTTTATTGCTCTTACCAATTATCTGCCAATTAGCTCCCTATGTGTTCATTTCTAATGACACTTTAAATAGCAGGGGAAGGTTTCATGTGTAGCTCTATCTGTCCAAATTTAATACTGACGGACTGAAAGTTGTTCTGTGTTTCACTTTGCTAGTCCTTTTTCCAGGAAACCTGCATTACTGTGTGTGTACAGTAGCATAAATTTAAGAAAAATTCAAGTTTTTCTTTTCTTCCAATCTACTATATGCTTATGAGAACTCTTTCCTTAACAAATCACAGACTATATTTGTAGGATCTGCCCAGGCTCCTGTTTCTGTCAGATTTTGGCCTTACCAAGTCTTCACAACTGGAAGACCAATTCCTATAATGAATTTCTTTATTCCTGCAGTCTTCATTTACCAGTATAATCAATAAATGCATTCATATTCTGTTGGTAGTTGCCTTGGTTGCTTTTCTCCCATTGCTGAGACAAAGTAACCTGATCACTAAAGTTAAGGAAGAAAAGGTTTATTATGTCACAGTTTATGGAGGTCTTAGTCCATAATCAGCTGACTCCAAGGCAAACTGAGACACGGCAGAGGGGCAGCTGATCGTGGCAGAGGAAGACAGCAAGAGCAACAAGAATGCAAAAGGAAGGCTTGTGCCTCTTTTCTTCTCTTATATTGCAGGCAGGCTCCCTCCCCCAGGGTGAAGCTCTCATGCAGTTCCCATGCTCTCCTCTTGAGCAGGCTGAGGATGTTTACAACGTAAGGATCCTGACCCACTGCTTAGCTAAGCTTGTAAATTTCCCACTTTGACAAAGATCAACCATTGCAATCCACCTGTTGTTGACTTGGTAACCAGATACTTTCCTTCAATCAGTTTCTATATGCAAAGACATACTTATCCTTATCATTTAACATCTTGAATATCATAACATAGGTTTAACAATCCTTAAAAACGAGTATGAAGCCCATCAACATTATATTACATTAGAATCATAATAGTTCACCTCAATACCCACAAAGACTCATACACATCCAGTTACACAAAAGTCATTTGGTCCATTTGTAAGAGTTAACAAACTCCAAAAGTTTCAGCATGGATGAAAATTTCAAGTCTCAAGTCCCCTCCAATATATGAAGCAAACCTTAGCTGCAAGTCCCTTTGCAAAATTAAAACTTAAACACCCCCAACATGCAATGGCACAAAATGAAAAAAAAAATACCATTCCAGAAGTTACAAGTGGAAATAGAAATGATTGGGGTCAGAATGTAGCAGGACAAACAGTAAGTCTGCCATCCTCGGTACTGTGGTCCTATGAGCTCCGTGAGGCTTGCATGGCTCCACCCCAATGGCTCTTCTGGTGCTTCTAACTCCTGAAGCTTCTCCTTTAGGCCCACTTGACTCCCTACTTGAAGTTCTCCTTAGATAATCCAGCCTTTTTCAAAGTTCCGGTATCTGCACTGCTCCTATGGTGTTTTACATTTCTGTTGATGCTGAGACAAAATACTTAACATCCAAAATTGGAAAAGGAAATATTTAGTGAGATAATAGTTTTTGGATATTTCGGTACATAATCAGCTCTCTCCAAGGCAGGATGGCACATGGCAGATGGGCAACAAATCAGCACAGTTCATAGAAATGTAAGATAGCAAAACAAAGAAACAAGCAATAATAACAACAAAACCACAGAAAGAAGGGACCAAGTCTCTTTACTTCCCTTACATTGTAATCAGGTTAGAACTGCACATGGCACACACACCACCTCTGTGCCCTCCTCTTGCACAGGTTGATTATGTTTACCAACTGAGCACCCTGGCCTCCCGCCAACTCAACTATTTAAGTTTCTAAACTTCTCAAGTTCGCATAAGGCATCAGTCATGACAGTAGTGTTTCTCTTGAGAATCATATCTCATACAGAGACTTAAAACTGGTGATGCCCAACCCACAGCTCCACTCTGAGAAGTCTTATGTCTTTGTTGTTATTTTTTAAAATGTATTTAGTACAAGGTCTACAGGGTCTCACTATGTAGCTTGGACTCCTAGGGATTCTCCTGTTTTCAGCTTCCCAAGTGCTGAGATTACAAGCATTCTCCACCATGACCAATCCCAATCACATCTCAGTGAGCCCTGGCAGTGGGGCTGGCATGGCTGGCTTGGGATCGAATCCTGGTCTCTCCACCTGCCTAACCAGGCACTTTGATCCACTGAAGTGTCTGACTGGCCCTTATCATTTTTATTTATTTATTTATTTTTATTTTTATGACTGAGAGAAACTCACATCTATATGGATTGAACAAAGCTATGCCAGGGTGAACTCCAGAATGTGTCACTATTTGACTCAATCTTGACAGTCACCCCAATTGGGTTGTAGACACTTAGGAAAATAGGAGACCACAATTAAGGGAGGGTCAAGGAGGCTCTTTCCCCACAGATGTTAAGCTCATGGGCCAGCAAACTCAGGAGAGAGACCTGTCCCGAGTCTGAACAGCACCATCCAAACAGAGGCCTCCCAGAAGCGGGGAGTTTGTCAGATCTTCTAAGCCTGATTTTGCTTGAAAAAGTGAATTTGCTGCTATTGCCAGTAGATATCGAGCCCCAGGATCTACAGTCCTTTGACTCACACCAATGCCTATCTAGGGGGCTTCCAGGCCTTTAGTCTTAAATTGGTATTTGTCCCTCTTGTCCTGAAGCTTTCAGCTTCCTGGAATGAGAAAGTACTAGATCCTCACACTGCACGGCAACATGGCATTGTGGGGCTGTGTATGCTCTGCTGCTATGAGTTAACCTAATAGATAACACACGAATTAGGCTTCAGGGTCAATGGATTAGAAAAGCTGAATCCATTCTGGCTGTAACATCTTTATGTATAAAAAAGAAGGATGATAATAAAAACAGTGTTCGAAATGTAGAAAAATGACCAACCTTTTAAACAGAATGTGTATGTAGGTCTAGGCACGTATTTAATATCTGAGAATTTTGTATTATGGTCCTTTTGTATTTGGCTGCTTTAGCTAAAAATAAATGTTGACTGGCACCGTTTATGCGCAGGAAAGGCAAGCAGGGATGCCGTCATTGCCACATGGAATTGAGATTTCTGGAAGATAATGTGCTTGTTCAAAGTAGTCCAGTCTGTAGGGTGCCAGAGACACAACTCAAGTCTTTGGTGTCTTGTTCGTTCTTTACATGATATAGAAAGCATGAGGTTTCTAAGCAGTATGCAATCAGATTAAGCTGGTTTAATTGAGAGCTTAAAAAATGTACAGGACCCTGTCTTTCAGGGGAAGAGCAAGATGCAGTCCATCCTGCTCCCGACCTGCAAACTCCCAGAAGACCAGCGTGGAACCTGGTAGGAGCCCCAGGCTTCCTAAGGTGACAGCAGCAAGAGATAGTGGACCTGAATTTCCCCAGGGCTGACTGACCTCGTCTGCCCGTAGTTACTTCTGCTACCAGTCCTTGCTCATGCTCTTGCATCTCCCACCTGCGTTCACCACTCATTCGCGAGTTTTGAATGGAGATTTTCTAAAGGGCCAAGTTGAGACATGGCTTTAAGTGGAAACATTGCTTATGTGAACGCCATTTGTTTCCTTAAGGATGAACGCTAGATGTGAGATTGCATAATGATTCAGGATCTTGCAAATGGGCTTAACTGAGCAGAGAAAGCACTTTTTCTCCCTGGAGAAGTGAAAATAGAGATAAAAATGCAAGCTGGACTCTAGGGAAAACTCTCTCCAGCTACATACCAGTCGATGGTACTGAATCATAAAACTGCAGAATATGAAGGTATTTTTCCACCCCAACCCTGTTAATAGTCTTCTGGTAATGGTTCATATCACTTTTAAAATGTATATAATGTGACATTTTTGTGCTAATATTTTATATCATCATCTCATTTAGTTTTAATGAAACTCTAAAAAACTGAACTAATCTTACTATTTTCCTTATTCTCACGTTCCAGCTCTCTGTTAATTATCTGTCTTTAAGCTGTTCCTAAGCTTGCTTTCCTGCATTTTCAGGGACTCTGCAAAGCTGGCATGTGACATGCTCTCCAAAATTTGTTAGACTAATGGATCACTGCATTGTTCTCTGAACTTTCAACTTGATTATGTTGAAAGTGAATTATTAAATACCTGGTGAATTATTACGTATCAAATATTTGTCATGATGACTGAAAATGTCAGAATTTGTTCTGACAAAAGTTAGTCAATACTCTTATGTTTCCAGGAGATGAAGCTTTAGTAACTGTAACATTCGAACACACAGTGCAGGCAGCAGAGTTGGTGCAAAGCTATGGAACGCTGGCATGAGCAGAAGAGCGATGCTCTGCATTATCGAAAAATCATGCAGTGGGTACCTCTTCCAGACGCTTTAAGAGGAGTGATAGGAAGTGACATAGGACTGGCTTTTGAAAAGTTTACAAACAAACTGCAAAAAGTCTGAAGGCTTAAACCTGTGAGATCGGTCGCATTGGAATGGTGTAAACTGTGTAAAATAGATTTTCCCGTGAGGAATGCTTCTTTTTTTTATTATTTTTTTATTATTATTATTATATTTTTTTAGGAATGCTTCTTAAATACACCAAGTCTATCATCTCCTGCCTTACCCATTTTCCAAACCTTTCAGACTCGTCAGCATCACCAGATATTCTAATGAGTATTTCAGTTAGGAAAGTGCATCTTGTATTATGTTACTCGTTTTAACATTTCCCCATTTGACAATAAAATAAGAGCCTATATAACTATGCTGGCGATTTTAGAAATACTTCTTAGACTTTTCTTCTTTCAAATTATAAATGCCTAAAAACTATCATCATGAATGCTGTGAAGCAATATTTATTGGACACCTGATATATCTGGAAGTGATACCAAAACATGCTGTTACTGTCTCTTGTACGTTCTCAGACTGAGTATTAGAAAAATCAGGGAAAGAACATTTTTGTATGTTTGGTTCTCACCTTCAATGACAACAAGATTACCAAAGAGTGAAATGTGACTAATTTGACCAAAGATTATTTTCAGTATTTTAATTAGTTTTAAATTTTCCTCACCAAATATGGCTATTTATCTTCTCTAAAATAAATCTCAGAATTATTTATTTTGTAGAGCAAATCTTGAAATTTTACTAATTGGCAGTGTGCTCCTAGAAGAAAACATAGTATGCAAGGGTCACTGTCCGTGGTCATGTGGGTTTCAGAGAATGTTGGAACACAGAAACAACAATTTACAGCTGCTATTTTAGCTATGTCAAAAGGGAACTTCATTCCTAATATTTTTTTTTTTTTTGTCAGTCAAAGAACTGTACATTTTCTCCTCTCATATCTTACTTCGAATTAGGAAACGATATTGCAATCTATTTCACTACAGTAAAATACTACAAAATATCCACATGTAAATATTAAAAATAACTCAAACGCAAAAAGATGAAACAAACTGTTTCTTCCTTTTTTTTTTTTAAGAATTATTTATTTATTATTTTTATTCTTGTTTCAGAACCTTTGTTTGTTTATTCACTCATGGAATCGAACCGCAGTCCCTGAAGCCACCCAAGCTTCCCCAAGCAGGCGCTTTAGACCTCTGAGCCATCCCGCCGGGCCCCGAAACAAACTGTTTCTGAAAGCTCTATTCCATGGCCCACAGCACACACGAAAAGAGTTAAAGTGCGTAAGTAGGATGAACCTGGACACAAATTTCCAGAAAATTGGAGAAGGGGAAGAAATGGGATGAAAACAGTGGCGGGAAGAGAACGGATGACACCAGCGCTGCTTCGGTGACTGCTCTTCTGGGTTAACCACATCCCTCTCTCAGATGCGGGAAATTCCAGCAAGGCTAAGCTCTAAATACTCCTTGAACTGAAATTAGAACACGCCCTGGCAGTGGAAGGGGCTCTTTCACGTGAGTCTCACCCCGTGCGTCTTGCTCCATGAGCTGCTGGAGCACAAGCCTGTTCTACCATCAACAGCGGCCACAGCAGCCCTTCTGTCTCCTTCATGAAAGCTTCATAAACACCATCCTTAGTTTGTACTGAGACAAGAACAGAAGGGCCAGATTTGGGGGCTCCTTTGGCTAGAGGCACAGCAGAATTATCCTGTGGCTTTCTTTGGGGAGCAACAGTGGCCCCTTTGTTCTCTCGATGTACCCCCATCGCAGTGGGCACAACTCGAGTAATCTCTGCCTTGGGATTAGAGATCTGTGGCTTGGCACTGGTGGTCGCTGTGGCTTTTTGCTCAATGGTGGCTGCATTCGTGCCATCTGCCTTGGGTCGCTGAATCAAGTTGGGGGGCACACTATGTTACCCTGGGTTCTACAGGGGAGCTGGTGTGAAAAGCCCAGGCAGGGCAGGTCCAAAGAGAGCCGCCAGAGGTGGGTGGATCTTTCCAGGACTCGGTGGAGGGAGGCCTAGAGGCGCTGGTGGAGGCCTAGAGGCACTGGGGGAGGTGGCCTGGGTAGGGGCCCCACAGAAGGGAGCAGTAGGCAGCCTTGGAAGAGGCCAGAGGGATGGCCACAGGCTGAGCCTGGCGGTGGTTCTGGGGGCAAAAGTTTGGACAGGGTCCCTTGGCATTCCAGGTGGCCTCAGGAATGGAGGAGCGCCTGGCGTGGAGCCAGCAGGGAGGCCCGTGGGTGGTCCCAGAGGCCAAAGAAGTGGGATGGGCAGGGGCTTTAAGAGGAAGCAGCATCACGTCTTAAAGAGGCGTCAGCTCCTTCAGGTTCTTCTTTCTTGACTTCATTCCTTATATTAATTCAATTGGCATATGACATACAGGATAGATATTCAAACTATACAATACACACACACACACACACACACTTTTATATCTTTAAAAACAATGTGACTATCAAGAAAAAAAATATTCTTCTCTGTTCACACCAGCACCTCCAGAACAATATGGGTTTGCCTTCTGTCAGATGTGTCTGAAGTTTCTCATTAGACACAGAAACACACAGTAGAGCCTCTTCCTGGTCTTGCTTCTTTTGCTCAGAATATATAATTATTTTTCCAGAATGATTCTTGTTGTTGCATATAGTAGTGTTCTACTTTTCACTGATTAGTTTTCTAGTATTATGGAAACATTGTAATTTGTGGGTTAATTCATCCACTAATGTGTGATTTGGTTGATTCTAATTTTGGGTTATTGTGAAGAAAAGTACTATAAAAATGTATGTGCAAGCCTTTGAGTGGAGCTACACTTTCATATCTTCTAGTGTAGGCCAAAGCATTTTCCATATTTTTGTGCAGTCAGTGGTGTAGGAGAGTTCCAGTTCCTCCAGTCCTTCTGCCCATATTCTGTTAGCCTTCAGTTACAGACACTTGGTAGTATAATGGGTTGAAAATACTCACCAGTACATTGTTTTTGCACTGTGGTGAAAAACAACTGGTCATGTATGTGGAAGGTTTTTTTTCGTTTTGTTTTGTTTTCAAGAAAATCTCTTTTACTCTCTTATTTTTTGATTGCCAGGTCTCGGTAGATATCTTGAAGACAATAAGTGTAAGGTATCTGAAAGTGTATTTTCTCTAAATTGTTGTGAGTACTGTAGCTTTTACAGTCAGGTCATAAACCTCTACCAAAACCTTTTGATGCATTGTACTTATGGTAAAGTTTGTCAATCCCACCTAACATTTATTTGCATAAAAAGCTTCCCAATAGTTTCTATTCAGTGTTAAATATTTCCAGGAAACAAAATTATATCTTATAAATATTTGAAATATGTATTCCCTGATTCATTTCTTAGTCCTTTTCTTCCTGCTATTCTCATTTGTTTCTGAAAATTTTGTATATA
>PVJA010030818.1:0-25445 GCA_004027025.1 Myocastor coypus
GCCCCGCCACTCACATCCCGGTCAGACTCCCAAGTCTTTCACCATGATGCGGTTGAGTCTGCTCTTTGGTTTGCGGGGTTGCCTTATCTGTGTCTCTTCACTCTGTGGGATGTGACTTTGGTCCCTGCAGAAGAAAGCTAGGGGGAAGCCCCAAAGAGCCGAAAGCAAGCCTGCTTCAGAGCCACTCCCACTGTAGGTCTGAGGAGCCCACCTGCCCTCCACTGCCCAGGGCACCCATTCCCCATGCACTTACCCCTCCCAGGGTCACTGTCTTCTTTCCCAGAATCCACCTGTCATCCTCTGTGGGCTCTTCTGCTCCAGCCCTGATGGAGCTTGAGTCCCCCAACAAAAGCTGAACTGGCCGACGGCATAGACAGAGCCAAAAGAAAGAGAAGGCGACCTTCCTCAGCTGTCCCAGTGTGCAGCTGGTCCTCTGAGCCTACAACACAGCCAGTCTGTGTGCCTTTTTAACAAACGTGTCCATTCAGGCTGCACTGCATGGATCCCAGAAGTTTTCTGGAAGGATCCAGAACAAATCTGAGACATGGGGATCCTACGCCATCATCAGAGCCCCATTGGCCAAGGTCCTGCAGCACACGGACTCAGAACTTCAGCACCTGGTCCTCCAGCAACCCACGAGTAGAAAAAATCCCTCTCCTCCTCTCCCCATGAACGAACAACCTGCCTTCAGTCTGGAAAAATAAGAGACTTGATTTCCCAATCTGCTTCTCTGGGTGAATACATTTTGCAAATTCTTCCAACCTGTAAAGATTCTAGCTGTATCTCTTCCTCACTGACAATAGCTAGTAGCTGAGGTCATTTATTGGGCAAGCAGCTGAGAGGGCAGTGACATGGTACAGATTGGAAAATTTGACATGAGCATCTGTATTACTGCACGCGTCTTCAGACGTCACCTTGGAAAGCTGGTTTTGTGAGTCTGTACATCACACATGCTATGAATCCGTGCCTTATAAAAATTCATGAAGTTATCTTCCTCTTCCCTGGAAAACTTCTTGCTTATTTAGTTTCACCTTGTATCGTGGATGCTATCTTGCACAAATCACCTTCTCTACATTAAAAACAAAAAAGGAAAGAGAACCCGGCGCAGCAGCGAAGTCACCTTCTACAGTCGAGATTCATGGAGACGGCTCTCGCTGCTTCACCGTAGAATTTAAAATATTCATTGAATAGTGAAACTGTAATCTCAGAGGGTTACAGAAAGTTCAACATTTACAGTTTATTGCGATATACATAAATATAAAATATTTAAAGGGACAGATTCACATCGCCTTTTCCTTTTCTCCCTTCCTCCCAGCAAATGCTCCAAGGCATCCAGGAGCTGCTCCAAGGGGAACACTGCCCCTATGAGACGTGGAAGACGGAAAGGAGAAGGATCGCGGCGTCAGCAGCCTCCTGCGGCAGCCGCCGGGCTCGCCTCCTGGCTGCACTGCTTGCTGGTCACCGCCCTGCCGTGCCCAGAACAGAGGCCAGCCTCAACTGCATAGTGACAGCTCACCCGCCATTCTGTCTCAGTCCTGCCTCTCTTTAGACACCTGAAGCAGCACTGTGTCTGTTCTTATGTTAATGACAAAAATGGGCAAAATTTGTGTGACTTTAATATAAAATAGAGCTTTGTGTAAGTCTCATTATTCTACTCTCTCCTGACATGTTACAGTATTTACTAAATGTGATATATATATATATATATATATATATATATATATATATATTTTTTTTTTTTTTTTTTTTTCCAGAACTAAGGATCAAAGTCAGGAGCTTGCACCTGCCAGGCAGGCATTTGTGACCTTCAGCTATCTCCCTGGCCCCTACATTTTAAAAGCCCAGGCACACTTGTCTTAAGAACCACATTCACAGTGTACCCTAAACTAGCAAATGAATGCCTGTGGTCTTTTAACTTCAATAATAGAAAACTTTCAGAGCTCCTGGAGGCCAAGAGTGGAGGTGAGTTTTTGTTCTTCCTCCTCTCCTTACTGATGACTGGGGTACCAATGGGACCCAGGCTGTTAGACCCCACATCTCCCTCCCCTGGGATGTGAAGAGGACAGCTCTGTGCATCCGAGGGCCTCAGAATTCCCCAAAGGACACTCTCTAAGGAGTGCAGCAGACACCATGGGAACTCCTGCCCAGCCAAGCTCTACAAAGGCAGGCCCGTGACCTCCAGGCAGGGCAGCGGACATTGCTACTCCCCCGGTGGCAGTAATAGGGCCCTCTGTGACATTCTGTGTTTCATACGTGCGCCTATGATTCAAATGATTTTAACATAGTGATGGGCAAGTTTCATAAAAACATCAAAAGTGGGATCATTTCCAAAAAGAACATTACCAGATGTGCGATGGTCACCTTTTATTCATTTTCTAAGAAAAATAGACTACAGTCGCCAAACATCCATTCCTTGGCTTCTTGGGAGAAGGAAGCGGTTCCGAGGCTGCACAAACGATCGTAGGTCCCAGAGGAGTCTCAGTGTGGGTGGGCTCAGGCGGGGGAAAGAAGAGACAGAGGAAGCCAGAAGGGCGTGGGCTCCGCACAGTCCAGAGGGAACAGGTGCTTCTGGACTGAGCCCGAGAAGCTCTCGTTTGGAAAACAGGAAAAATTAATCAAGCTTTGTCTCTAGGTAATTTTGATGTTCAAGACTACGGCATCTCCTAAGAGATGTCATTAATTATTAAGAGCTTTGATCAAGGGAAGTTGGAGAATGTGCAAATAAAAAGCCAAGACAATAGCATTTTCTATGGTATTATCCTTAGGAACAGGAGATACACGATGTTTTTTACGGGTTAGCCTTAAAACACACTAGCAGTGTGCACTGTTCTCTTTGAAAACTTAGCTGCAGAAAAAAGCATTAAGTGTACTACCAAATGGCACCACATGGCGCAGTGTCACTCCACCCTAAATTTCATGGTTTTATGGTGTGGTTTGATTGAAAGACCATGATATTAGAATCATGACATGTAGGGGGCTGGGGAGATAGCTCAGTGGAATAAGCGCTTGCCTGGCAATCGCAGGGTCCTGAGTTCAATCCCAAGTACCACAAAAAAGCAAAACAAAATAAATAGGATGATGATATTTTTGATCTGTCAAAACATTTATTTCATGTGTTACTAACATTTCATAGTATCATAAGAAAAAAATAATTTAAGAATAATGGCCAAAAGAATCACAGACTCTCTAAAGTCGGATTTTTTAGACAAAGTATTAGTTTATCCCCAGCCTGCTAAATTACTACAGGCTTTTTTTTTTTTTTTTTTTTTTTTTTTTTTTTTTTTTTTTTTTTTTTTTTTTTTTTTTTTTTTTTTTCTTTCAATATTGGGAACTGCATAGTATTAGTTTAATTTCTCAAAAACATCAAATTATTTCTTGCCTAATTCTGAAACAGATCTGGTCTGATTAAAAAGAAAATAATAAGACTCAGCAGAGCAAGTGGATTTACTATAATAATAATAATATCATTGTATTTTGTACTTTGCCGCTTCTAATTTTTTTTTTTTTTTACCAGCAGTCAAACCCAGGACCGACCCTGTGCTTGCCAGGCAGGCACTCGTGCCCCTGAACTATCTCCCTCGCCCCACCTGCATTCTTTTGCATCTATAAGTGTTCATCATCTTCCTCATTTTGTTAACATACCATATACTGTAGTTTGGTTTGAAAATGCCGCCCCCCCAAGACTCGATCCCCAGCCTAGACCTTTACGAGCAAGGAGGCTTAGTGTGAGGTGTTCAGATATGGACCCAGCACCGTCGAGGACAACTGTTACACTTTCTGTCCAATGTCCGCTCAAAGCTTCGTGCAGTCATGAGGCAGGCTTTTGGAGCTGTTTACTGAGTCGCGATCCAATGCTGGGATTATGGGAGTAAGTGCTGTACTGGCCCTGAGGCAGGCAACCTGCATACAGTGTAAGGGAGGGAAAGAGGTCTCCCGCTACGGCTTCTCCCCTTTGCTTTTACCTCTGCTGTTTTCTGTCTCTGTGAACGGCAGCCTGCTGTCTCCATGCACCACCCCCTGCCTTGGAACCAGCTCTGTGCACTGAAACCTCCACAGACTTTGAGCTAAATAAAGCTTTCCTCCCTTCCCTCTGGGAGTCAGGTATGTTGTCTCAGCATCAAGAGAAAAGCAGCCAAGACAGACAACTGACTGTGGCCTCGACCCTCTAAAACTGTGCACCAAGCTAGACTTTTTTTCTTGCTAAGGTTTTTATCTCGGGTGTTTTTCATTGTAACACTAGCTAATTCTTCCAGCATCTTGATTGGTCTAATAAAACACCTGCGACCAGGTAATTTGCAAACAGGAATTTATTCCGCGTGACTCTGGAGGCTGGGAAACCCGAGAACAAGAGCTTAGGCAGAATCACCACCCACAAAGCCATGCTCTGCCGACCAAATGGTGCCTCGTTCCTGCACCCTTGCCTGACACGGGGTGGGAAGTACAAGGGCCCAGGCTGCTTCTTTGTCTCTCTCTGAGGTCACTAATGCCATTCATAAAGGCCACTCTCCCATCCATGACTTACTCACCCCCAAAGGCCCCGCCTCTTAATACTGTCACATTAGTAATAGAGTAATTTGTCCTTTGAGGACAAATTCAGACCATACCATCCAATAGGAATCTTAAGATCTGTTTCTTGATGTGTCACCAGTAGCCTCTGGAACACTGAGAAAATAACTGTTCACCACTATAAGAATGTTCTCATTGAGGGACGGGGGTTCAAAAATAAGAAAGCTTTGACCTGCACACCAGCAGAGTCAACTCTGACAAAGCAGTCTCTGCAGAACCCCTTCCCATTTGCATACAGAGCCAGAAGGACAAATCCAAACATGGAGTCTGAATTTACATATTTCTTGATGTTTTTGTGTGTGGGTTTTGATGTCGTGTTGTTATTGTTTGGACGCATCTTCTGGGATAAATGACCACAGAACCATCTCACTTCTCCTCTTTTCAAAGTGTTTACCTAACTGTGCTAGATCATGGACCTAATGACATTTGATATTCTTATCGGGACAGCACACCATTCGAGTGATTAATTAAACATGAAAGCTCTATACCTGGGAAGTGCTGACCTGTGCTCTTCCACCCGGACATAACCGCCTCAGCCTTCACCTCTGGGCGTTCTCCTGCATTCATGGGTGGTCTCACCTTACCTGGTTTGCTGGGTTTGGTAGTTGTTTTTCTTCTACCTATAAAAGTTTTAAGAGTTTTCATCAAAAAATAGACGGAGAATTTGAATAGCGCATAGAAGGCACTATTTCAATAAACCTTGCAGAGTAATATCCAGAAAGCGAGGGCTGCTAATAAAGGTGGTCCTTGCCTTAGTAGTCATCAAAAGTTACCAAACCAGTTAGTGCCAAACTTGAAAACAAAACAAAGAAGAATAAAAGATATATTATATCTAAAGCCATTTTATTAATCTTCCTATTTTGTTTTTTTTTTCTGAGTCACCAATTTTTACATAGTGAAATATCTATTTTGGCTATTAGAATTTCACTTAACATTTTCTTTTTCTTACGGTTCGCTCAGCCTACCCTGGGGGTGGGGCTGGTGCAGTATGTGGTGACAGGGATTGAACAGAAGTCCCTGAAGGTGCCTAAGCTTTCCAAAGCAGGCACTTTAGACTGCTGAGCCATCTCGCTGGCCCTCATTTAATATTTTCTAAGTTAATATATTGGTCATATGTATTTAATATAATTCTAATTCAATGTAGTATTCATAATCAGATATAGCAACCCTAACCTAGTTTTTATTCACCATGATTTTTTTTCTGTGACAATATATAGAGTCCAGGGCAAAAGATGATTGCTAAATCCTCCTACACTCTTCTTGGCTTCTAGTCTAGAAAGGATTAAAAAAAAAAAAAAAACATGGAATTAAGCTAAAGGGAATAAATTATCGACTTTATTTAAGGCTCTCTGTTAACAACCAGGCTGGAGCCCAAGCCAGGGCTACTCTTCCCACAGAGTCTTAGAATTCTGGGTCTACACTCTCCTGACTCAGGCACTCCTTGTTGGAGAAGCAGTAGCCGAAATGCACACAAGTTCACTTATTTCACCGAGATAGAGATACAGAGATGTCTGAACAAGGCCATTTGTAGAGGTTGACAAGGAGCGAAGAAAGAACTGGTAATGTTGCCCTACCTTGGCCTCGTCCTCTGATTAATACCACTGATATAGAAGGCTAGCCTTCCTTTCTCCTACATAGAGAAGCCAATTCTCCTATAATGAGAATGAATGACAAAGGTAGAAAGGGAACTCTTGATAGTTGCTTCCTACCCACAGTTCCTGACAGGATGAATGCCTTCTAAAGAAATTTAGACACATGATTTTTGAATGATCCAATCCAGTAAAAATGGGTTGGAGCCTTCCACCCTACCACACACGCATTATCATCATTAGCTTCAAAAGTGGCCTCAATGTGCCAGTATGTGACGGCTCCATTTAAAATTTACAAGTGCCCCCTGTATCAGTTGGCCAACATAGTGTGAAACTCAAAGACGCCATGTTCAGAACTCTAAAGTGGAAGTAGGCAACAGAATGGACAAAGATGTCAACCCAAATAACAGAAAGTAGTCGTTGCTACAAAGAGATGATATTAAATTCCTGGAGTAAAAGAAAGCTAAGCAGCGACTCTTTTGTTTGATACACAGAGCCAAGATTTGTGGAGTTAATTTCTTAAGTCATGAGTGGCCCCACGGGAAGAAGCAAATAATAAAGAGCAAACCAACATATATCTAATTAGAATTTTTGAACGAAAGGAGGAAAAGTAGTAAGACAAAGGCAATATTTGAAATGAGCATAGCTAAAAGGTAATACAAGTTATCACTCCACAGAGCCACCAGTTCCATAAACCACAAAGTCCACACCAGCGAAACAGCGGGATATTTGCACCTACTAATATCTTCTTGAAATGTTTTAATTAATTTTTAATTAATTTTACGGTACATTGTAGACATACATAATGATCACAGTCATCATAGGGAATTTGTGCCTGAACGCGACATTTCTTGGCTCTTGTTTTATCCCAGTCCCTTCCCTTTCCTTCACCTCTTTACTTACAAAAGCTTTGCTTCCATTTCTTCTCCCTCCTCTCCTCCCTTTCCCCCTTCCTCCTCCTGCTTCGCTTCTGTGTTGAACTTT
Source organism: Myocastor coypus (assembly GCA_004027025.1). Lineage (NCBI taxonomy): Eukaryota > Metazoa > Chordata > Mammalia > Rodentia > Myocastoridae > Myocastor > Myocastor coypus. The sequence goes on from PVJA010030818.1 coordinate 7,140, forward strand.
TAGAGCCTCCAAAACAAGTAGAAAGAGGCAGAGCAGCCAGGAGAAAAGACCTGCAGGACAGTACGACTGGACTGGCAATCCAATCACAGAAGGACAGCAAAGCCCCAAAGACAGCGCAGACGTGTTTCCGCGCTGAGAGTTACTCACTGTCAGTCAACTAGACCCAACCAACAATGGCAAAATTGAACATGCTGCCAGGCGTGGTGGCTCACACCTGTAATCCCAGCACTTGGGAGGCTGAGGCAGGAGGATTGGTGCGAGTTCGAGACCAGCCTGGACTACAAAAGTGAGCTCAGGGCCAGCCTCAACTGCATAGCAAGACTCTGTCTCAAAAAGGCAAAAAAAAAAAAAAAAAAAAAAAATTGAACATGCTATGATAAGTAAAACTAGTAAAGATATAAAATAAAGTTTCCTAGAATGACAAGGGGAAGAGAGCACTCCTGCGTCCCGAGCATTTTACCACACCTCTGTCACCAGGAGATCAAACCGTGGTTAACTTCAACCATGACCCTAAATTTCTTCCGTTCCAGGGTGCATGCCCCTTTGCAAAATGCTTTTGGTATTTTTCTTGGGAAATGGGAAGTTTGTTTTTCTACCACATGAATGCGGGTTTGGACCTGTGATGGGCTTTGGTCAGGTCACTGGCAAACAGAGCATGAGCAATGTACATCACGGCTGACTGTCTTGAGAGCCCAACCACGACCACCGAGCGAGCCTGCACTCGCCCACAGAATGTGAGGGCTCTGGGAAGGTTACCCCATCGCCCCTGGGTCATGCCTGCAATTCCAGAGCTGGGGAGGCTGAAAAGGAGATCACTATGATTCCCATCTGCATAGTGAGACCCTATACCAAATGTGCAAAAGAAAAAAAAATTCAAAACTAAATTTAAGTAATATATGACTTATATGTATATGATGCCAAGTTAGTAAAAAAATAAAATAAAATAAAATAAAAATTATTATTTAGAAAAGCAAGAGAATAAATAAATCAGTAATTATAATGTTGGCGGGATGGTACATGAGTGTAATTCCAGCAGCACACTGAGGCCAGAGAATCACAAGTCCACGTCCCATAAGGGAAAATTACTGACACTCTCTCGAAATTAAAATACAAAATCAAAAAGTTTGGGAACATAGTGTGGCAGTAGAATACTCCAGATTTAAGCTCTGATAAATAATTCAAAGATAGCTCAAGCTAGAGCTAGGGACAGAGGCAGAGACAGAGACAGAACGTGAATTACGATGGGATTAAAGCAGACAGAGAATTTCTAAGATGCTCTTCATATTGCCACTACTTTGGTAGTGGGTGCATGTTATTTGGTTTTGATTTTATGAGTTTTTTCAGAAGCACATTTATGTTCACATACCTTCCAGACGTACATTCCACATTTTAAAATAAAGAAACATCAGAAAGAACAGAGAGCAAAATTAAAGCCAAGTATTGAGAAGAGGTCACCAAGAACAAATAAGGTAGCAAGAAAAGGCTCCCCCACAAGAAGCTGGAAACGACCTCCAATCTACCTGTAAAGAAGTGGAGCCACAGGCATGTGACTGAGGAGAAAAAGTTGATATCTAAAAGAAAATTAAAATAATTCTCACAGTCTCTGAATTGTAACCAATTGGAGATTGGCAGGAGTCCACCAACTAGATAGTTCTAATAACTTCTAATACTGAACCGACCCTAGGTAGATAAATCACAGAACATTATACAAAATCAAACTATCAATAGCAAAAAGGCTAAACTGGAAAATGTAAAAAATTAAAGTGGAAAGAGTCCTCATTTATTTATCAACTTATGTATAAGCTGAGCAAAGGAATAATATCCTAGCAGTTGGACATGTGAGCTCTGATCTCAATGTGGTACTCTGCTAAGCCAGATGGACATGCTGGAAGAACGATTCTTTGCTCAGACATAAATCAGTCCTCAAACTTGAATAAATGCCAAAAGAATAGTGATTTGGAGGCTGGGGAGATAGCTCAGAAGAATAAGTGCCTGCCTGGAAGCACAGGGTCCTGAGTTCAATCCCCAGTACCACCAAAAAAAAAAAAAAGTATTGGATTAATATTGGTTTCTTGAGCCCAGCAGGATGGCTCAGTGGTCTAAAGCGCCTGCTTAGGGAAGCTTAGGCGGCTGCAGGGACCATGGTTTGATCCCCAGCACCATATGCTGTGCCAGCCCTGCCCTCTGGGCAGGCTGAGCCAGCCATAAAAATAAATGAATAAACAAACAAAAGTTCTGAAACAAGAAAGTAAAATAAAATAAAATAAAAGATTCTTTTAAAAAATTTTTAAAAAATAGTGATTTGGGCCTTTATATTCCTTGTTTTGAGTGGGGAGGAACGGGGTTTGAACTCAGGCCCTTACAGTTGCCCCGCAAGCACTTATTCTCCTGAGTTACTTCCCTGGCCCCTGGGCCTTTCCATTCCTAAACTCACAACTTCTCCTGGACTTCTGAGAGTCAGATCAGGGCAAGAGGCCTGTACCAACAGACCCCAGCCAATGAGCACAGTGCCCTGGGCAGACGAAGGTCAGCCCGAGTCCGGCAAAGCTATCACCTCGGCTGGCTCACCACACTAATGCAAAGCAGGAAAGAATCAGAGAGAGCCAAAAGGAGGCCAAGGGAAAAGAGCGCTGGGGAGATAGCTCCGAGGCACAAGTGCCTGCTGGGCAAGTGCAAGGTCGTGAGTTCGAAGCCTGGTCCCACAAAAAAAAAAAAAGAAAAGAGCGCTGGGTTTTATCTTAACAGAGAGCTGCGCTGGTCGCCTCGCCCTTCAGGCACATGAAGCTGCGCTGTGAACTGGGAGCAGGAGAGCAACAGCGGGCTGTTCTCCCACCCCACTTCTGGGGAGGCAGAGCCTCTGTGAGGAAGCAGATGTTCCTTGACTCTGGCGGACAACATCTGGATAGATCCTGGGCGGCTGAAACACCTGCACTAAGGTGCTTGGTGCAGCTGCCACACATCTGGCTTTCACCTTGCTGCAGCACGGGCCACTTCCGCTGCCAACAGTCTGACCGCTGCGCTGCAACTCAATGCTCGAACCTAGCTTCATAAAAAAATCACTTAGCATAAGTCACAGTCCCAGGAAAAGGTCAACAGTGACAAGCCAAAGCACAGCTTCTCCTGGCTGCGTGCAGCTGCCGCACCACCATGAAGTCTATGAGGCCCGAGGCCCGTCATTGCGGGTCAGGGCTGTTACTCTTCAGCTTCTGGGGTTTCAGCAAGACAGGCAGCTGTCACCAAGCTTAGCTAGAAGTAGGGCAGCCTTCTCACCCGCTTCCCCAGGAAACTCTCCTGCCCATCGCAGCTATGAACAGCCTCCCTCCCACTCTTCAGAGCATGGCGGTTTCCACAGTGGTCACCCAGGCATTCCACTTGTAGGAGAGGTCAGCCGGCTCCTGCGCGGCACCTGGCCACCCCAGCTGGCCCCAGCTGCCGCCCCTCTCTCACTTTCTTCTCTCTTTCCTGCTTCACCAACACCAGCTGTCCTCCCTGCAAATGAATGTAAGTCTCGAGACATTTTTTTTTAATGAGTTAACTTAAGAATAAAAGCAAAATTATGAGATTCACTTTGGAGGCTAAAACAGAGTAAAATAAAATCTGAAGATTTAATTCTGGCTATGTTTCATTTTTATTTGGTCCTCTCTTTTGTTATAAACTACCTGCTCCTGTGTCAAGAGATGCTGTTTTCAACAGTGTGAGGACAATTTTTTCTCCGTAGAGTTCATGAACCAGATTTTTATTCTGGTGAATCCACTGTGCCCATTTGGGTTCACTTTCATTTCATGGAGTTTTCATCAGTGCTATGTTTCCTCTTCTGTTCTAATTGAGAGATTAACTGATTCTTCATTTACAAAATTTATCATCTTGCTACTTGAGATGACTGATGAGTTCAGATGTTACTGTGAAGAATATAAAATGCTTTTGTGTGTGTGTGTGTGTGTGTGTGTGTGTGTGTGTGTGTGTGTGCAAAACCGGGGATCAAACTCAGGACCTTGCTCTCATAAGGCAGGGCCTTGTGCCCCAGAGCTATCTCCCTGGCCGATAAAATGTTTTAAATCCATAAAAAAAAATACATTACTTATTAGTCAGTATTCCTATAGACAGGACACAACATCCAACACCCGACACTCAAAGGAAGAGAGGTCTGATTTGGCTCATGTTTGGAGAGCAGCAAGGCCATGGTCCACTTGTTTCAAAGCAGGAACATGGCAGAAGGACAGAGGGTGGGCAGAGATGCTTAGCTGGTGGCCAGGGAGCAGAAAACAGGAACAGAGCCAGAGAGGAAAGGATAGTGAATAAGATACAGGCCCCAAGGCTGGACCTTTGTGACCTGCCCAGATCCACCAGAAAGTGTGCTTGCAGGCCCGTGAGATAGTTCAGCAGTCTAAAGTGCCTGCTTGGGCAAGCTTAGGCTGAGTGCAGGGACTGTGGTTTGATCCTCAGCCCCATGTGCTGTGTCAACCCCACCCCCACGGTGGGCTGAGCCAGACACACACACAAAGTATGCTTTGCCAATCTGTTAGGTGTTTCTTAATCCAATTAAATGGACATTGGGATTGATAGTCACATCTAGATTCCACTTTCCTTTATTTTTATTCTTGTATGACTTTAGTACAAAATTTCAAAAAGTTCCTGTAGGTGTTTCTTTAAAAAAAAAAATAAAAAGTGCAAACTCCACCATCTGTGTCTATAATGATCAAGATTTTCCCTACAATAAATATAGTGCAGAGCCTTAATTTTTTTAATGTGTAATTTTAGTTCTTGCCAGGTGATTGAAGTTTCATAATTCAGGAAGAGGCCAGGGATTTGGGAGAGTTGCTCTAGGGGAAAAACAAACAGAAGTTAGTTATGAGCTATGAGGGATTCAACAAACATGAGCGGAGTGTGCACAGCCAGCCAGGAGAGATCCGAGCTTAGTTCCACTGCTATTCAATTAAAAGAAATAAAAACAATAATTCTTAAGTAATTCTCTGCTACTTACAACCACTGCTGGAGAAGCCATATCAAAAGTTCTATAAACAAGGTGAAAGAACAAGAGTCAAAATGTAAGCTAATTGATAATTCAAAACCTTTTAGTCAAAAGTGATTAGTTTCCAAGCTTAGTCTAAACTGGGACACTTTGGTTTTTCACTCTGACCTTCCTTATCTAAATTTAAAGTCCCTCATACCTTAGTTGTCTTCAGAGAAAGAAATGGCCAGGCCATGGGAACTTGCATCTGAGCACCATCTTGCTATCACAGGCAGAGAGAAGCGGGTATTGTTCTACTTCTCATCGCTGGAACAGATTACACAAGAGGTTTACTTGGCTCATGGTTAGAGGAAATTCAGTCCATGGCTGCTCTGCTCCAAGCAAAGCTCCTTAGTTCATGGTGCACAAGGGGCAGAACAGAGGACTAAGGCCAGAGTGGGAGAAGCCAGATGCCATAGGCTGTGTTGACACCTCTAGGACCCATCCAGATACCTGCAGAAGGAAGCTGACTAATCCCCTATGCAGCTCTCAAGCCAATCCCGTTGACAGTCTACCTCAACCCTGAGAAAAGAGAACCCTTCCTAACCAAGCACATAAGAATATCACTCTGACCAATTGATTAGGCAACTGCTTTCCCATTTTTAAGGGAACTGTTGAGGAGACTGGACAGACCAAGTCCCCTCCCCAGAACCTTCCAGACACTGTGGCATGTGTTAGTTGCACAAACATAAGCATTACACCTTACACAGAGCTCAGAATACTGCAGAGAACGTCAAGTGAATCAGCTGCTGGGCTCCAGATACCACCACTCTAATAAAAAACAACCTGAATCTAATCCCTAGCTGTGGAACTAGTTTTAAATTTTGCAGTCACAATACTAAGGCTCAAGGAATTAACTCCAGGAATTCACTGACATTAAATGTCTGAATTTGTATGACTTTCATATTTTTAGAACCACAAAAGGAGAAATTTAGGCTTCTGATCCATGAGAAGCAACACATAAAGGAAACATAATTCTGAAAAATGTGAAAATCACTAGATTTTCATAGATCTGCTCCTTAAATACCGGTTGAGCAACTAATTTGTGCCGGCCCTGGAAATATACAATGAGCAAAACAGCCCAAGCATCCTCAAGAAGCTGCACAACACACAACACACAACACAACACATAGCAAATATCATACATATGGTTTTAAAACAAGGACGAAGTTCTTATAAATTTCCTAAATTAGAACAAATGCATCTTATAAATTAAAAAGCCACTAGGAAGGAAGTCTGCTTTCCAAATGAAAAAAGAAATTCAGAAAGTTGTCCTGTAATTATTCTTTTTGCTTGGGGAGCAGGCACTGTGGCTCCCCACCCAGGTGAAGGTGTCGCTCATGAAGACCCTCCAAGGGCCACAACCTCATCGCGACTCTCACGGCCCTGCCGTCACGGCCTACTGTGTCATCACTCAGTAAAACCGATCTTCTTGTGGCGCGGAGCGCGGGTCCCAAAGTGCTTACCGAGTGCCTTCCGCCTCCTCGATTGCTCATTGCCGACAGGAGAAAACAGGAAGCATACAGACCAGCTTGGCGATCTGTAGGCATGCGCGACTCATAAGCTTGAGACTTTCACTGATGAGGAAAAAGATCTGGAGTTCAGGCTGACATTCTTTTCCAAGTCTGAAAACTCACTGCCTATAGAACCACAGAGTTGGGCTTGATTCTTCTTGGTTTTCAACTGCTTCAACAATAAAAGGAGAACAGTGAGCATCTAGCCTGCCTATTTCTTAGAGCTGGAAAGGTGAAGGGAGAAGTCAGATAAGAAAACTTTCAAGGCAGGTGGTGAACACCAGTAATCCCAGCACTAAGGCAAGATGATTGCAAATTCAAATCCAGCCTAGCCAATTCAGAAAGACTCTGACTCAATTTTTTTTTTTTTAAATTTGGAGGGTGAGGGGCACTGAAATCTTGGGTTCAGTCTCAGGTAATACAGAGAAAAAGAGAGACTGGGGAGGAGAAGGGAAAAGAAGAGGGGGATGGGAGGGGAGAATTGGTTGGCATGGATACAGCGTGACTAAAACTGGGACATTATCTAACAGTGACTCTCTGATTCACGTGTGCATTCCACTGATATTTATTTACTAAGCCACAAAACTACCAGGCTTTTATTAATTTGTTGAAACTTTACAGAGGTTTCTGAACTACAACTAATAAAACAAAAACAAGCCAAGAGCAAGGGTCCAGCCTGCAGTCTCAGCTACTTGGGAGGCTGAGAAAAATGCATTGTTTGAGCCCAAGAGTTCCAGGTCAGTCTCAGAAGCATAGCAAGACACAAATTGAAAGAGGGAGGGAAGAAGAAGAAGAAGAAAAGGAGGCAGAAGAGAAGAGGAGAGGAAGAAAAGAGAGAGGGGAAGAGGACAGATAGCGGAGAGCAGGGGAGGGAGAAGGCTACCTTGCCAATGATGTTAGAAGCAAGCGTGACAGTAGCATCACTTAACTATTACCTGGACTTTCTGGAAATATCACAGTGACCAAAGGGAACAAAGTCCTTGAACCGTGGTGCTTACAGTCTGGCAGGGCTGAGTATCAGTCTTTTGGTTTCCTGCTGAACTCTCCACTGAGAAGAGAGCAACAGCTATCTTTAAATCTGTGGTCTCCAGAGCCAAAGGTCATATTTGTTTTTCTGTTCTACTGGAATTTACCGAGATCCTGCCCCCAACCCCCGTCTCCCCACTACCAGCCCTCCAGGATCGCTGTTTTTGTTCTGGGCGTGTGGTCCAGCCATTAGAGCCTGCCCCTCTCCCCTTGGGGATAGGATTTTCCTTTTGGGCACATCCTAGATGAACTGCAGTGCTCTGGAGCACTGGACAGGTGCCACTGTAGTGGCACCTGCAGCCTGTGATAGTCAGGAGGCTGAGAGGGAGAGCTCAGCTGCCCTGCTTCTTGGGTGGGATGCTGCGGAGGAACCCACGTGCACCTCATCTTCCAGAGGTCAGCAGAGAGTGGAGGTGCCCCTTGCCCACAGCGATACCCAGAGGACTTGTCCTTTCCTGCCTCTCTTCTCCGGTAAGCTGCACCGACCTACATCCTCCTGTTGGCATCACCCTCTGGAGCAATAGACAAAGGGATTCCCACAAGACTTCCCCTGCTGGCTTCCCTGGCGTGATCAATAAGAATAGAATCTGAATTGATTTCTGAAAAAAATGAGGTAGAATGATACCAATTTGTTTTGTAAGTCTGTTCATTAATAATCCTTATGTTTTTAATTCACAGAGAGAAACAATTATAAGACTAATTTGTTTTGTGATTATTTCTCTACAATTACAAAAGGTGAGCAAAAATATTTAATTATCTCACTAAACAAAGCACACAGCTATTAATTTCTCTCAAAATACTCTGGCTCACCTCAAAGGAACTTATTGAATCATCCTTAGCACTTTCTGAAGGCATTCTGAATCTCTCTTCCCTGCATGCCAGTCTGAGGCATCCGCAAAACGTCAGTGAACACTGCAGCCAAGTGCCACCCGATGGCAAGAGTCTCAGCTTCACTTCCCTTATTGCTGGGACAGATCCCCGACACCCAAAATGAAGGAAGGAAAGGTTTATTTAGCTCACAGTTACTGGAGGTTTCAGTCCACACTCAGCTGGCTCCAAGGCACACGGCAGAGAGCAGCAATTCACAGCATCAGGAAAACAACAAAATGGTGACAGTGGCAACCGACCAACGAGGGAAACAGAGAGCAACAGAGAGGGAGTCTGTCTGTCTGTCTCTCTGTCTCTCTTAGATCACATTCAGGCTCTCTGCCTCAGCCTATCCACCTCAAGCCACACCCATGATCCCATCAGTACGAAGACACATAATCCCAGGGGATCATGCGTTAGTCTCAGAGTCTAAAAGTCCCCACCCCATGATTGCATGAGGCTTTTGGGGGACAACTAGACACAGACCATAACAGCAAGGCAGACTCATCTGCATCACAGTGTGCCCCATTCACCTTATGCCACATACTTGGCTCTGTATGACTTCTGGCTCTTCCCCCAAATCTAAAAGACCAGGAAATCTAAACATTTGAAATCACTTTAGGACATCAAGGCAGCAAGACAGCACAACTAAAGACACTCCTGAAAAGGGACTGGCAGAACTGCTTCAGGAATTCACAAGAGTGATGGGACAAAATGTTCAAGGGACAGGCAAGGATTTTGAGAGGGTTATCAGTTGAATTATTTGAAAATATTTCTCCTACTATGTTGACTATATTATGTTTTTGACGGTGCTATTACAGCGCAGTTTTGTTAACTTCTTTAGTTCTTTCCAGAAGGTGTTCTGTCAGCCCCACTTCATTTATAGTGGGCCATAACCAAATCTGAATTTCAAGGAGCTTCCTGACTAAACCACTGGGAGCTCTTCAATATCATCTTGTCAAGATATCAATGCCCAGGTGAGGGTTAATTGTAATGTATTTGCACTGTAATAATACCTAACTGTTAGACATCCATCATATTTTTTCAGTCGGACCTCGCATCAACACAGCTTCTGCGTGACCAAAAGAATATACACCCAAAATACTAGCAAGGTCATTTTTTACAATACATTATAAAAATAGAAAACATAAACATACTGTATATCTATATTGAAAGAAGGTAATCCAATTTTTTAAATTAGGAAATAAGCCAAACTGCATGACAGCAGAAATATGTTTTACTCTCTACAAAACTCGAGTCTTCTTCTTTTGTCTCCTGGCTAAAAGTTGAGTTTTTTCTTTGTCACAGCTTGAACAGAGAAGTATAAGCATGAAGAGAAACAGCACATGCATGAAAATGATGGCAGATCCTGCCTGGCACCCTAACAGAACTGGAAGAATACACTAGGGGGTAAATTCTGATGGCATACCAAGGGACAATCTGGCATGGGAGAATTTACTAATGAATGGGCACGAAGCTATCACCTGGGCATCGATATCTTGACAAGATGATATTGAAGAGCTCCCAGTGGTTTAGTCAGGAAGCTCCTTGAAATTCAGATTTGGTTATGGCCCTATAAATGAAGTGGGGCTGACAGAACACCTTCTGGAAAGAACTAAAGAAGTTAACAAAACTGTGCTGTAATAGCACCGTCAAAAACATAAGATGATAGTCAACATAGTAGGAGAAATATTTTCAAATAATTCAACTGATAAAAGGTGGATATCTAAGTTTGTAAGAACACACCGCCAATAAAATTTATCAATAAGAGATAAATTAATCTTTCAAATCAGCATCGGCTTTGAAGATATGTCTCTCTAAAGAAAATATGTCAGCTGGACATGAGAACTGTGGATGAGTCACACTTTCTATGGCGAGTGCCCAATTTTAGTCACCTTTTGCCAGCTCAATATTTTTGATTGTGTGAATCAGGTGAAAGTTTGGCTTACTTTTTTTACAAGAATATGCAGACAGTCAAAGAGGTATGGATAGTATTTGTAGCAAATTGTATTAGGAAAGAAGTTGGACTCCTGTTTGGAGTTATACTTTACATAAACTTTAACTCAAATATGTCATACAGCTAAGTGTAAGAGCTGGAAATATTAAAATCTTAGCAAACATAGGATTCATTCAAGTATTAATGGCGCTAGACATTGACCCCTGGGCGTCACTCGTGCTCAGCAAACACTGGACCATGCAGCGAAACATCCAGCAGATAGGAGTAATTTATGTCTTTCTCAATTTAGTTTTATTTTATTTTAAGAGTAAAAACAAATAAATAAAAAAGAATACATACTTTCCAGAGGAAGAAATACAATTTGCAAATAAATACATGAAAAATGTTCCAAAGCACTGGTCATTGGAGAAACGCAAATTAAAATGGCATGGAGATACCATCCCACCCAAGGAACAATGGCTCTCATGAAGAAATCGACTAATGCTGGAGAGACTATGGGGAAGAAGGAAGCCTTCTCCCCTGTTGGTGGGAGCAATTCTTTATCATTTGAGTTACAGAGTGGTTTCGTAGAGATCACATCAACGCATTAACAGCAATGGAAACAACCACAAGAGACCAATGGGTAGAGGGTAACACTTATATCGGAAGTGAGCACATGGAAGCCAAAAGATAAACTGTTTGGCTTAGATCTGTTGTGCATGGTGTAAAGATCCACGCCCACCTGACCCCCCAGGCCAGCCAGTGTGATGACTGTCCCCGTTTTCCTTTAACTGTTGAGTTGAATACACTTAGTACCCAAAAGAACCCTGAATGGCTTCCTAACCTGTGAGATAATAGCAGAAATGAAGGAAAACAGAAGCCTGTGAACTGTCCCATCCCTACCTCAAGAAGTAGTGGCACTGGGAGGACGACAGATACCAGACACACCAAGAGAGACTTCAAAGTTGCCATGTCAGCCATCTCTACCACATCCGGTCACATTTACCAAGCGCACCTCAGCAGAAGCCACATGGGTTGGGTAGCGTGACAGTAGTTTAGCAGACACGTAAGCAGGTGACACCCACAAGTGAAGCCACCACGCCAGGCGAGTGTCATTACTAGAACAAATTAGTACAGATTCTGGTAGTTGGTAGGTGCTTATTATGTTGGCAAATTCTTTCTTCATGAGACCCCTTGGTCTTGGGTTGTTTTCTGACACTATAACATAATTCCTGAGATGGAGTGAGTTATAGAGGAAGGAGATTTATGTTGGCTCATTTTCCTCTAGGCCAAGGTGAGGAACGTGGCTTTAGCATCTGCTTGGGCTCTTGTGAAAGCTTTGTGCTGTGTCTGAAAGGGGCAGAAAAAAAAAAGACCGGCCGTGAGGACACAGGAAAGAGCTGAGGAAACACCGGAAGAGCCCGGCTTCGTAACAGTGATGCTCACTGCACCGAATCCTTTCCTACAGCTCACTCCTGCAAGGCAGCACTGTTCCCCTCCTTGCGCGCGGCCTCCGTGACCCATCGCTCCACTAACCTCCGCCCCCGGAACAGAAAGCGAACAGCCTGAGAGTGGGGAGCTGGCGCACTGCCCAGAGAGCTGGATGCGAGGGAGGTCGTGGAGGAAAGGCTGCCGGCAAGTCGCTGTGGCACCATGGACGCTTGTCTAGAAAATCACACTGATCACTCCTCCTGGGCACAGTTAATGTGTGTCAACGAACACTAAAACTGTGAGCTTTATCAAATAATATCCCAACATAACTACAGTGGCTACTAAACTGCAAATGAGTTTTGAAGGTAAGAAAGTTTACTCAAGCCACCACATCATGGGCAGAGAGAAATGGAATAATTCACACGATTTACAGGATGAAGGGAAGAGGACACTTCCACTGTCTCAGGTCAGGAGTGAAGCCCCCTTGCTGACTGGTACAGGAAGCCCACAAGAATCTCTAATCATCTGCATCTCATGCAGCAAACGGTGCTAAGAAAACTGTACATCCTGCTTTATTATGTCCATGACAACACAGTAATTTGAATCTAGGGACAAGTCTAGAAACTGACAAAAATCTAATGTGCACTAAAATATATGCCTAAAATGGTGTATAAATAACCTCACCAGGTTCAATATCCAAGAAGTACACACAAGTATACTTCAAAAAAGTTATTTAAGGAAAGTCTCATGGCAAAATTGATTCAGTTACTCTGATAACTAGACTTCATTTTCTAAGAATAAACCAATATCGATGGGCTGTCTTGCTGTTAGCAGGAAATATGCCACCTTATTATCACCCGGCAGCACCAATGCAACAAGGCTGATTTCTAGTTTTGATTTTCTTTTTTGCTTAAAATTTACTGAGCGTTCATACATAACAACGTTTATTCGTTATAAACGGTAACTGATCAGGTTTTCCAACTTTCGGGTTATCTTGTTCAGTGCTTCCCGTCACTCTAAGATTATTCAGCTATTAACATCCTTGATTCAAATAGTAGGAACCCCCGTGTTGCAGCTACTGAAGTCCCCCCCCCCCCGCCAGCAAAGTGCATAATGCTTAAATGGTGTGCTTAGACTCACGTCACCCGCCTCCAGGTGGCGCTGTCTCAGGACACCTCCTTCCTGCACAGTTGCTTAGGCGTGTTTTACCTGTGCAGGGTGTGCTTCTTCAATACCGCCTTCCCTCACATGTGGTCTTTGGTAGTCTACAGCACGTTGCTTGTCTTTTTCAAGATAATTACCTTTACTGTTGTCCTACGTCCTCTATTAGACTCACAGCTGCTGAAAACCTGACTTGAGATCATCTAGCCTCCTCAGCAATTACTGTGCTTCTACCCATAGGCCTTTTAACCTACCCACCTAAAAATCCTTCCCAGAGATGGGCATGTGTCTCACCTCAGTCATCGTCGCTGACCTCCACTTTTGTCCCACTAGAACCCGAGGTTAACAGACTCCCAGGGCTATTTCTTACCGGCTTCCTGGGTCTTGAGTGACCTCCCACTCCCAAATCACTGACTTGCAGATATCTGCGCGTCATTATCCTTTGTATACCAGAACCAGATGCCACAGCCGTCGCAACCCCACTCACGCGGTCCATCTCATCACCATCCTGCGGCCTAAGGTTGGGGCTCAAAAAGCAGCGCCCCAAAATATAGCGCCATGGCCCAGTGGGAACCTACTCTGAGTTGGAGGAAAATGAGAAAACCCGAAGCACAGGATGGTCACTCTTGGAATTCGTCCTGCAACAGATCACGACAGACTCCTCTGTCTTCCCCTGTGTGAGGAGCTGTAAGACCTTCTCTCCTGAAGGGTCCTCCCCTGCGTGCAGGGACAGGAAAGGCTGGGACACACAGCCCACGTGCTCCAGGGTGGTCCCGTCAGATTATGTATTTTTGTCTTCTGATCATATTTCTAAACCACTTTGCACAAGGATATAGTTTACCCCATGCCTCTAGGTCTTCATTTCTACAGGGTCTCAGCAATGATTTGGTGCTCTATACAAGAACTCGACTTGAGGTCATTTCTAGCTCTTATCTTTTACAGAGTCTCATAGATCCAATACTACCTCCTTTCTTTCTTTCTTTGTTTCTTTGTTTCTTTGTTTCTTTGTTTCTTTGTTTCTTTGTTTCTTTCTTTCCTGGAACTGGGGATTGAACTCAGGCCCTTACACTTACCAGGCAAGTGCTAATACTACTGAGCTATCTCCCTGGCCCCAATACTACCTCCTTTCTGAGCAAGGAGTACTATTTGTTCAGTACTGAGGATTGAATCCAGGGCTCCCGCCTTGAGCTGCAAATTCAACCTTTTGAATGTTGATTGGCTGATTGGCTGGTTGATTGTTGATTTGCCACAGGTTCTCCCTGTATAGCTTGGACTCATAGTGATCTCTTTTCTTTTTTTAGGGCAAGATTTCACGAAGTTGCTCAAGCTGGGCTGAAACTCTTGATCCTCCCTGCATGCTGAGATTCCAAGCATTGCTCTTGAGCCCTTTTGCAGGCACTAATTTCCCTGAATAAGTATCAAGATCTCAATAGACCGACCACTCAGCATCCAGAAAAAGACACGCTTTACGGGTGCCCGTTCCTGATGCTCCTAACCCAGGCTCCTCTTTGTCCAGAAAACCGGAAGGCAATTTGCACACACCTGTCGAGCCCCACGGTCTGCCCACAGCAGAGCTGAGGTGTTGACGCATCAAAGCCTCACGACTCTCTTTTCCTTCCAGCTCTCTGCCTCTGCCACAGGAGCAGGAGCCCAGGAGAGAGGTGTACAGTGAAGCCATGCAGAGGCAGAAAATGTTTTCTTGTTGAATGAGAATGTGAGCCGGGCACAAGTCGCTCACCCTGTCTACGCTAGGCTGCCCCTCTAAAGAACGCTGAGGCAGACATCAGATCTCCTGTCTGCCCTGTCTAAGCAGTCGTTGTCAGAGCCGAAGCTGGGTGTACAGGCCCTAAATAACACAAAGGACAGGCCATTGGGTAAAAATGAAGACTTTAGGCTTCTACGTATGATAACTCTAATGTAATCTGTGCACTGACATTTGCGTTTCTATAGGTACCTATAATAGATTTCTGCTTGAATCTAATTGTAAAAGAACTTAGCGCTTGCCCATCTCTGCTGCAAGGAGCATTGAAAAACTACAGCTTTTGTTGCCTGTACAGTTACGCCAGGCAAGAAGCAGGCATTGGGTAACATCAGGGGTTCCCTAGAATCTCAACTAAGAGCATCTAAGAAGTGGGGAAGACGTCCGTGGAGTGTCACAAGGACAGGCCACAGGGGCTTGCCTTGGGTGACAAAGCTGGAGTTGCAGGTTTCAATTCATAGCGGTGCTCATTTTCAGCATGGGATTATTCTTACATAAAAAGTAGGGGAAAGGTAGATAATTTCATCAGAATGGAAAGACTTATGGATTAGATAGGGCACCAGGAAAGGTGGCAGGGGACTCATACATGGGTAAGGCTATGTTGTCACGGACCGCGGGAGCTTTCAGAGAAGGAAGGAAAGCCAGAAGGGGAACCATGGGACGGGTGGGGCAACCGAAGCCAGGCACTTCCTGTGAGTGTGGCAAGGGCCAGAGGTCCGGAAGGGCAGCAGCAGGGGGGAGGAAGCAAAAGGCGTGGAGGTGAAACTTGAGGGCCTGGGAGGCCCTGGCTGAGGAGAGAGCAGTCGAAGTTAGAAGCAGACAATGTCGGAGGGACATGAGGGTCACTCTCACAGATGTTGCCTAGGTCGAGAAGGTCAAGTGCCAAACTCCTAGACCTTGGGATGTCTTGGGTGACCAAGACATGAGCAGCTGACAGTCCTGGGACAGACAGGCAAAGGGCATCATCTCAAAGGAGACTTCAGTCCAACATGGCCAATCTTCCGAAACTTCTGAAACCTCACATGAAATGTAGCTTAAAGCTTTTAATCCTTGTCTACAGAAGAATGTCGGCGTGTTTATACAAAGTCTGTCCTGCAGTTCATTTTCTTCTGTTATAGGGTTTCGATACGCTAAATGGTGCCAATTAAAATACAGACTCATATTTTACGTAACTTCGACAGAATGCAGTGGAGTGTCTGCATGCAGGTTTCTACAGCAGAACAGGCTGATGCTGAAGGACAGCAGTGGCCTTTCAGAGTCCTCGGGGGTGACATGGGACCTGCTGTTGGCGGGGCGTGTGGACAGCGTATGTCTCAGTGTCTGGTGGCTTCAGCTTACAGTCACTGAAAAGTGAGCAATTCAGTTTACAAAAATATTTCAAGGTCTTTCTGTCCCAACACTCTGCTCCTCTGTGTGTGTGTGTGCGTGTGTGTGTGTTAATCGTTTCATAGCCTGATTCGGCGTCATTTCCTGCTCGTTTAAGTCATGACCAAGACCGTACCAGTGTCAAGAAGTGGAGAAGAGGTTCACTGGGGCTGAAAGGAACTGACAGAAGAATTCCCCAGGGCAGACCATAAGGAGCTGCCTCAGGGTGACAAAGGACAGCATATCTCTTTGTCAGCACATATGCAGCCTGGGTTTTAATTGAAAGCTCTTAACCACGATGTGTTGGCAAGTGATAGCCCATGATTTACAATATTGATCTGGCATATTCTAATTAAAATCTCGCCTTGCCAATTTTCTACATACCATGTCTCCTTTCCTCCTAAGCGGTCTCCTGCATGTAAGGCTCATATTATAGCCAAACTTCTTGAGCATATTTTTGTGCTCTGTCTTCATTAGTCTGAAAGCTAATATAAAGCACAAAGGGTAATGTAATTTTTGTCCAAAGAAATATGGAAATCCAGGGACTGATGTTATTTGATCTGTCAGATCTAGGAAACAGCTGCACTGGTCATTTTCTGTGGCTGGGACAGAACCCCCGACCCTGCAGTCAACAGGAGAGCAGACTCTGGCTCAGGGGAGGAGGCTGCAGCCCTGGTCAGCTGGCCTCAGGGCCGGAGCCTTGGGGAAGCGCACTCTAGTGCTCCGCGCGCTTCTCAAGCCAATTAAGCTGATATTCGAACTTAATCCTAGCAACAACACTAACCGAACTTTATAGTTGAGCACTAAACCACCTCCCAAGCATTGGGACTTGCTGTAAAACCTAGAGTTACTGGCCGGACCCGCTCAGAGCTCCCCCAGTGCAGACCTGACACCCTTCAAGGCTCCTCGTACCCTTCTCTGCAGGCCTCCGCTCCCCACGGCGCCACGGAGCTGTACCACAGACCCCGTGCACTCGCTATCAGCGATTTAAAGGAATAAAACACTTTTTCACTATGAATCTGATGGTGGAGTATACAAAATGGTTTCAATTATAATTCCATGTTCGTAATTTGATGAGAAAAAAAAAAAAGCTTCTCGGGCTGGGACTTTCCATTCCTGTTGTAGCTCTACCCAAATATAGTTATTTTTTTCTCCTCTGGAAAATTTGAGGACATCCATATGATGGTTTATAAATATGGGGAAATGCACTCTTCCCAATGTTTAATTAAAAATAAAATGATCAACAAATACAAAATCTTTAATATAAACCTCTCGTACATATTTATAGAAACCAAAGTATAAATATAGCAAGCTTTGGGGACAGACATTATGTTTTCGCTCTTTCAGAGTCAGCTGTAGCTTTGCATTTGTGTTCATTTGAAACTCGAATCTGTACTGTGAGGCCCAGCAGAGCAGCTGAGCAGGAGAGCTCTGCCCTCAGAAGGCAGGCCCTAGGCCCTTGCTTGGGTGGCCAGCGCCAGAAAGAAGGTTGGGGTGGATTACGTAGGCACGGTAGTAATTTTCATGTGAAAATCAACGCATTCACCTTTTTAGATGATTTTTTTTTCATAGTGGTGGTTTCGGGGATCAAACTCAGGGCCTTGCGCTTACTAGGCATGTGCTTATGCCGCCGACATCTATGCCTGGCCCTATGTGACTGTTTTGTGCACATTTGCTAACGAAGCGTGATGGGCCCAGGGTTGGACCTAGCGGTGGAGACTGCTTTCTGAGCCTTCAGTGTCTCCTCCATAGGACGTGCTCCCGTGCTTCCGTAATTGAAGTGTGGAGAACAGGGCAAACATGTGAGGCTCGAAGTTTCCCTTCAAACGTGTAGGGTTTTTGTTTTTTTTTTTAAATCTCTCCTGTCAATTTTTTTTTTCTTTTAGAAAAAGAGCACCAAAAAGTTACTACCTGTGTAAAGCTTGCAGGTGTTAGACTCCTCTTTACAGTATTAGACTTTTCTTTAAATGGGAATGAGAAATGAGAGAACAGTTCTCTGGGTAAACTACTGGACAGGAACGCCGCAAGCAAGGAAAAGCTTTTAGTCCAACGGGATTGGTTTGTATCTATTGATTAGAAGTTGTAGAGCATCTGCGAATCAACCATCTGAAGGAGATACAGGGGCCGTGTGTGCGCCTCAGCGGTATACGGCTTGCCTAGTATGCTTGCGTGTACCGGTAGGGGAGAGAGAAAGAGAGAGAAGGGGAGACAGAGAGGGAGGGAGCCAGGGAGGAAGGGA